>NJCR01003011.1:0-40121 GCA_002234235.1 Fusarium hostae
GTCTGTGGGTGACGGACGTTAAACAAACATAAACATCCATATATCGAGCGGCTTTTCACCCCAACCTATAAGCTTCTGTCTACGACTGCCTTCATAATCGGCTCCATGCTGAATTCCAGTGATACAAGATACAAGATACCCATACTCCATGCCTAAGCCCAAACTCCATTAGCCCATTATCTTGCGGGTCCCGTTTTACCAAGCCCAGAGCACCTTGTGGTGAAGAGTCCTGGCACCTAGCCTCTCAAATTCGAAAGGTGTAATCCATGAGTCGTTGGTCGACAGCTTAGCAAACACACTGGCACCCTTCCAGGTGACCACTTGTTCGTCCATATCTCTCGCGCTTCGACTCACGAGGATTCGATCGCTCAGTTCGGGTCGTCGGGCCTTGATCTTCTCCTCCAGGACAACCGTAAAGTGAGGAATCTTAGCGCCACCTCCAATAACCATGATACTTCCAAGTAAGTCTCGCAGCTTCTTCTCATCGCCCTTAGCGGCGTTCTGAATACTTGTGAGAATGGCAATGTCGAGAGGAGCGACCGGTAGCACGGCGTCTCGCTCAGCGGCCATGGATTTGGCGGTTCGGGCAGCAGCATCGACAAACATGCCTGCTGGCGGTTGTGTTTGTCCGGGATTAGGAGTTCCTCCAGCACGAGAACCGTTGGGCGCTGGGCTACCTCCGTTCACACCCTCCCTGTCCTTACCGAAGACATATGGAAGCGGCGTGTTAGCGCCCTCCGGTGCAGGAGATCCGGCATGAGAACCTATGGGAGTTCCGTTGGTCATACCCTCCCTTGCTCCAAGGAAGTTGAATTGTTTGTTCTCTTTGATAGGTGTTGAGATATCGGGCTGTGACAGTGTAAAGCCATTGGCGTTGGATGTTATCGACGGCTGGACGAGTGCTAGAATCGCTAATTGGGCGGCAGATGTGGGATCGTCTGGAATATCAACGTCGTAGGCGTTGTAAGATCTTTCGACCAGCTTACGCCGTCCCCTTAACTTGGTGCTGTTGTCGAAGATGGCTGGGTCGTATACTCCCATCGGGGCAAGAATGACCTCGTCATATGTCTTGAAAGCGTATTTCCGCGTTGGTTGGTTAGGTGCCCGGACATGGAAGTTGAAGAGTTGGACAGAAATATCTGCTTGTGACATGGTGCAGTGCTTAATCTTCAGCTCTTCAGCAAGAAGGAAGTCGTATCGTCGTCGCAGGTTCATGTCCTGATAAGGAAAGTTGTCGTAAAGCATCATTTTGAGGAATGTATCGGTGATATCGTAGCCTCCATATTTCAGGTTGATCCTTGAATCCTCGATGACAAGACCGTCTTCCACACAGGTCACGGCTGTCTTCTGAGCTCCCACATCGACAACACAGGCCTGTGTGTATCCGGCACCAAAAGTCGCAGCCATTCCTTCCTGGACGAAACACACCCTAGAGAATTCGAACCAGGTCATGCACGATCGCAGGATTTGCTCCACGTATTTCTTGTCGTATAAGTCGGGAATGACAAACACGCAGCTGTACTGTTGCCATTCGCTGTTTGTCTTCAATCCAAGCTCTTGCCTCAATGCCTTGTCGAGCAATGTTTCGAAATCATCATACATATGCTCCTGACTTGTATATCCATCTTCGTTCCACTGTCCATGCTGTATAGGCCACCAAAGCTTGAATTTGGGATTCGAGTCGTCGGGAACACGCTCCGCTTGGTGTCCAATAAAGCACGAAGCTAAGGACTTGGGGTCATCGAGTGTTTCGATATCAGTCCATTCGATCTCAAGGGGGTCGTTGTGCTTCTGGATAACTTCGGGTTCGGTACGACGGTTGAAAGTCTGAACAAGTTCCTTCGAGTTGGGCAGGACTTTGCGCTTGTTGGTTCGCATTTCAACCTTGAGGTCATTGCACATCTTGTTGTATTTCTTTGACCACTCTTCTCCGTACTGTTGGTCGGGGGTCTTGGCCTCGAACTGTCGTCGTGGTAGGGCCTCGTACATCTCGGATTCGGTCTGGGGAAACTTGGTCGCTAGTGTCATCGGGATTGTCTTGGGGAGGGCATCGCTCGCAAAGCCTATTCGAAGATTTTGACTGCCGGGGTGGATCACAATGACCCTTGAGGGATCCAGGCCAGCCGAAGGTGTTGTAGCACCATCTTCGTCAGGGACATCTGCGACAGGAAGTGGTAACTCCCCATTGGCAGTCTTGGATAGAGCGCGATCTCGGTCTCGAGCACTTTGTACTAGTCGATCTCGGGTGGCATCGCTCTGGAGGCGGAGGGCGAGGATTTGGTCATCGCGCTTCATGTAATCACTAACAAAGCATCAGCACAAGCGCCGCTTATTGTGAAGAGTCACCGTACGTGTAGTAATTTTTCTGATTAATCGGGGTGACGTCAGGCCATGTCGTCAGCTTCATGCCATTGTCAGTCCTCTCAAGACCTAAAGCAATCTGTCAGTATATGTGTCTAAAGCGACAGCCGAGTCGCTATCGACAAGTGATAATGGAACATACCTTCCCGCAGGAGGACTCTTTCGCTGACTTTTCCAACCATATTGATGGATTGGCCTTGATCTTGCTAATGTTGCGGTGGAAATAGCGCTGAGCAAGCTCACATCGATAGTGAGGTGATGAAGAAGCTTCCAGCGCGCGCTCAACAAGCTCTCAAAAACACCAGGAGCGCATTCATGGTCTGAATCGCGGCAGCAAAATGGGTTTAGCGCGAACTATCCGGACTTTTGATAACCCGGGACCTGGCATGCATTGGCGATTGGGTCCGTATAGCGTCTCTTCCCCACAAGAGGCTATACGATAGAGTTGCGGAGTACAGCTCAAATCGGCGGCCAAAGTATTCTATCTTAAACCACTATATCCGTAGGTATACAATGCTCTGAATGACGAAGTTTCCATTTCAGTCTATTATTTCTGCCACGATGACGAATACTTTGATCTGGAGTTACATGAGCAATAATCCAGATACTGTTGGCGACATTGACATGTGCAAATGTCGGAGATCACTGCTAAAAGGCTGCTAGTTAACATTTCTGCTTCCTCTGCTATTGCTATTGGATAACTATTCCCTCCTCACTTCCGGTCGACCGCCAGTAAGTGAACATAGAAGTACCTATAGGGCTTGCTAAACTGCTGTAATTTGAGTTGTAAGCTTATCCGCCTCTACTGCATAATAACAATTATAGCAAACACCATTTCTAGACATCGGAATAGTTGCGTCAGCCTCAAAAACTCTTCTGTCTCACACAATCATTTCATTTGCTACTTACAACTTTTGGTGTACAGCAGAAGCCATTGCCAACGCCCCTCATCTGATAGGGCCAGTGGGGTTCTGCATCATGGATCTAGCACGTTTAAAACACTCCCAACTCGGGTTGAAAGCCGCACTTCTTACAAGGGTTCCATAAATATGTACACATTCCTTTCCTGGCTCTCGTAGATCTTGCTTCTCCTTTGTCTTTTGAGTTGTTTCCCCTCTCTCGGCAACTCTGAAAGTGAGCTCATCAACACCACCATGGACGGAGCAAAGCCAAGCTTGAAGGCCTCAGCTTCTGAGAGCCTTCACTCAGAGTTGTTGACCAGTTTTGCACCCACTTCTTGGTCAGGTCCAATCATTCTTGGGGCACTTCTTGGTTATGTCGCACTCTGTTCTCTTTTGCGTTTCTCCAGAATCAATTCGCTTCGATCCAAGTTGGGGTTTCACGACCGTGCCTCATTGAGTCGCATGACAAATCAAGAAGCATTTCAAGTTGTTCAGAATATCGCAAGATTCGAGTTCCCATTATTCTATGACCTTGCGGTTCGATTGGCTCTATTTGAGGTACGTTCAACTAACTACTAGTTACCGAGTTAGTGTCAACACATAGCTTGTATGTTAACGACATCAATACATAGACATATGCCGTTCAAAACGTCGCTCATGTTCTCTACGGCGGCAGCGATTTAGCTAACCGAAAGAAAGCACCTAAGAGGTAATGAATATCTTTACTACTTGTAACTTCTACTAACAAATACTAGATATGCAGATACCGAAGCCGTCTATGTCTGGTGAGTTTACTTGAATTTCCATTAATCGGTTATCAAGACTGACATGATGACAGTTTCGCAAACTTCCCTCCCACGTCGCCTGTTCTTCATAAAGCGGTTGCGCGCACAAACTTTCTTCACGCTCCGTATATCAAGAGCGGCAAGATTAAGCAAGAAGATTTGCTCTATGTGCTTTACGCCTCTTTTGCTGAGCCTGTTCGGTTCCTCAACATCTATGAGTACCGCAAACTCACCGACATGGAAGTTGCTAGCCTGTCAACCCTGTGGAAATATGTTGCCGACATGATGGACATCGACTACAAGACTGTGCTCGGGAAGAATGAGTGGACGGATGGTCTTGAATTCTTTGAGGACATGACATGCTTTGGAGGAGACTACGAGGACAAATATTTGCGCCCTACGCCGGAAATTCAGAAGCTAGGCCATGTGTTGATGGAGATGTTGTTGGATTCGTATCCCAAGATTGCTTCTCCCCTTGGATATCCGGCAGCTTGTGTTCTCATGGGGCCTCGCTTGAGACGAGCATTTGGGTAAGTTTCAGATCCATGCTATTTCCATCTCTTCCACAGCATACTTACATAAAAACAGATTCCCAGAGCCAGGGTTGGCTGTTACGGTTCTGACATACAGCCTCTTGCTTGTTCGAAAACTCATCGTCCGCTATCTCTGCCTCCCTCGCTTGGCACCCTCCATATACCTTTCCGATCCTGACGAGCAGACCGGACGCATCAATTCATATCACTACATGAAAGAGCCGTTCTATGTCCCTCCCACCTTCTGGCAACGTTGGAACCCCGAAGCATGCATCACATGGCTCTCTGGTGGATTACTTCCCGGCGATGGTGGGCCTAGTATGAAGTCTGAAGGTTTCCTCTTTGAGGATTTGGGTCCTGACAGGTTTGTTGGCAAGGGTGTTGAAGAGACGAAGGGGTTTGAAGAAATTGTGAAGACGAAAGCGTTTGCGGGTTGTCCTTATAAGTCATCAGAGAACTAGACTGTTTCTTGGCGTGGTTGGAGGGAGGTATGTAATGGATGACATGGTAGATCATGCTCTTAGCATCCATTGGTTGTATATACAGATGGTATCCTAGCCTGGGCAGCTTTCAGCGATCTTAGGATATATCCACCAGCTTGCTCTAGATAGTTTTTGAGTTGGGTGGGTAACCTATTGAACTCGGGGTTTCTTGCAGTACTTGCTTAGCTCTACTAACGTTTCGCAAATTATAGCATTAGGTTAGATGATTCGATCCTTCCAAACTGAGGCCTCTATCCACCCCCTCGTTGCCATAGTTTCATTCAAACTTTCACCCGCCATAATTCAACTTTAATCGTTCCTCAGCCAGAGCCGTTGTTTTTCCAATCCAGAGCTTTCCTGCCATCACAACGCATTCAATACTCCACTAAAGCCAGACCATTTTATGGCCTTCGTATTGTCCATAAAGAGGAAGAAAATAGCTCTAACGCCGTGCAACCTTAGGGTAGTTGTGTATGCAATGGGCGTCTTACGTCACTCTATCGCAAAGTCCAAGTAGAGAGCATACCGTTTGTCCAAGAATCAATTCTCGTATTCCGCATTTGGAAATAGGAAAAAGGCACGGAACTATCGACGGGAATCTGATCGGCATTTCCCCGCTGACTGCAGGTAGCCGCGTGCTAGGCACCAAAAGCAGATCACATGACGTAGTTGGCATCCATCGCCACTCTCTTATTCAGACAACATCTCATCACACTCAATGTTTTAGGACAAGTACTTGACAAGATTCAAAAACTTCGGGTAACACGAAATCTTACCTTGGAAGAACACAAGCCGTCGGAAAACAGGAGAGTCAACCATACACCTCCACACAGGGACAACGTCCAGGACTCACCAATATGCCTCCAATTCCTATTCACACCTCAAGCCCTATCACGGCTGCAAAGGCGTCAGGAATCACTCCAAAAACGGCGCACTCAGATGCTTCAGAGGCACCAGCTCAAGCACCAGCAAGCAATGAAGTGCCGACTTCCACTTACCCGGCAGCTCAGCCAGGCGCTCGTCCGTCTATGCCAGCTCCAACTGGGGAACCTCAACCTTCCGCCAACATCCAGCCAACTCCAACACGGGCAGTTGTAGATTCGAGCCCTCCAGCCCCGCAACCGGGAGCTGTACCGGAGCCGCAAAACGGAGCATATTTACCACCACCTCCAAAGACTGGCGAGACTATGCGCGAGACACAGACACAGTTTACACCAGCACAGATGCCCTATGCACCTATATCCAGTGGGTCGGAGTTCGCCGCTACTCGTTCAGTGACGACCACAGCTCCTGTTCCTGGCCCGTCCCCGATGGCTGGCCTGGGCCCGACGGCCGTGCCAGGCGGAGGCTCCGGAAGCGACTTTTCTCATCCACCTGGTTATCACCAAAACGTGCACGCGTCCGAGTTCTCCAGTGCCCAGCGTGCGGCTCACGAAGCATCAGTCGCACACCAGCGCAGGCCATCTCTGGTAGGAGACGATGAGGAAGGAGTCTGGTCGGCCGCCAAGAAGTGGGCTTCGGCTGCAGCCGAGCATGAAGTGTGGAAGAGGATCAACAAGGAGTAACTGTTGCATCGCGCAAGCAGCAACCAACAGCACAGGCTAAGGTAGGGAACGCAAGACCGGCTCGGCATGATAGGGCTATGACCGGGATATGATAACATTAACGTTTCCCTGAGAGTTTGTTAAATATATTAATGTTTTAAGGGGATCGGACCCGTTGTGGGCGATGTTTCTGCTGTTCTATTTCCAGAAGCTCCAAGCGCTGGGGGATAGACGGAAACGTTGTGACAGATACAGAGGCTTTCCAGAAGTTATCTTTCCAGGGTGTTAGTATGTAACGTAGCAAGAAAATGAAAGAAGTTCATTGCGGGGAGATTAAAGTGTCGCAATTGGTTCATGTTGTCCATTTTGAGAGAATTGACAAGGCTTGAATCATGCTCACTCCCAAAAGGTGGTGGTGTAATTTCCCATTTGAGTAGTGATTCAGGAACGGATGTATGAGACCCTGGCCACAAAACGGCCTTACCGGCTGACCCATAGAAGAATTATGGAACGCTTGAAGAAGATGCAGAAAGAAATTCTGTTGGAGTTAGTGCACGGCAGATTATCCTGTAACTTCCTGTTTACGATACAGCTTATCTCGAAGCGGAAACGGGCAGAGCATCCTCTAGCCGTCCTGAGGTTGACGGCCGCAGGGTGCAGCACATCCAGGAAGATCAAGATCACGATATCGTCACTATCAGAGCATCTAAACAAACCTTCAACAGCTTGAGCATTGACGTGTTTATAAACGATTATGCAAGTCTATTGTTGTCACGTCAATTGACAGCCTCGTTTATGTCCCAAGCTGTCGGGCGTCAACCCAAGTCTATGGAAGAAACCACCGTGCTCACTGTGGAGAGCTATCATAGCTCAGGCACAAGCTCAGGCAAGGAAAACTCAAGAAACAGTTCGTAACATATTGACAAATAGATGACGCGTTGCGCTGGAATAAATTGTTGCGCGTAAAAGTGAATATGCGAATGAGACTCTACAGAAGGTCCCTCCCTACATGCCTAGCTATGGATATGAGACGAGGGGAAGCACTGGTCGGATGATATGGATGCAAAGGAAACGACGGAGTCTCAACGCGATGTAACAGTATCAACTGGGCTATTCCCTGACCCCTAGAGAGGATCCGGCACTTGTTGTGAGATGTGAAGATGATCTGAAGGCTTGTCGAAGATGGGGGTTTCTGTACAAATCGTGACAATAGCGGATTCCTCTTCTATGAAGGAATCGTGGTGTCGTTCGACGTTCAGGCGTATCGACTATGGTAGGAACGGATCTTCAGGTGTAGCAAATTTAGTAGTAGAGCTGAAGAATAGACTAAAACATTAGAGATGAAAACAAATCGAGATCGGTTGCGGACTGAGCGATAGACTGTCAAGATGAAAGGACCGGCTGTTTGGAGATGCTCTTGTCTAAGAGAAAGTGAACGCCATCTGCTATTCATAGCCTAAATGATCCACAACAATTAATTGAAATCCACTATCTAAATGTGCTCAGACGGATTGAGCTCTGACGTGGTCCTCGCCTAATCGACTCGCCTGTAAGATGTGGCTTTCCAGGCGCAAAGGTGCTGTTGGTGAGCTTGTTCCAGTGAGCTTCTAGTGGGCTGTGGGTGTTTAAACATGAGCCACGAAATCAGTCTGTGGGTTTTAAGTGGATATTGTCCGACGTATCAGTGGACCTCATCCATCTACCCCTGGTCTTGACACAGATCTGAGACACGCCGGTCTCCCTGCTAGCAGCTGAGACATGTCAGTGATATCCAATCAGATACCCTGAATAACGGCTTCTACGCCAAAACGGTAGGAACAAGATACTCGTCCCGCTTCTTGCCCCAGACCCCTGTCCTGCCACTGCAAATCAGATGGCTTTGCGTGACCCACTCTCTTACAACTTCAAACACGCGCTTGTCCTCATCTTGCTACGCTTACAACCTCTGCCTTGGCTCTCCAGCGCATCTCGAAGGTGATCACAGCACCTCGATAAACATCAGCCAAGAGAACGGAAATAGTAACCTCAGCTATGCTTCTGTGTCTCAGCCGAATATACCCTCCATCAGCCTAGCGGGAGGAGATTGAGAGCCTCAAAGTTACTTTAAATTGGATAACTCATAATTCAGTCTATATCAGCGCCTGAGGATACAGATGCTAGAGGTCGACTATGCGTGTGATTCGCTCTCCGCCTCTACAATGTCACACCTGCTTTCGAAATCGACTGGCTAAGCCCAGAATTCAGGGCGCATCGCCTACTGTCTCGATGCGAATGGTGTTGCTTTGTCCCAAGCAAGATGCATGCTGAGCCACCAGTCTGCCGATGACCTATCATTCAAGAAAAACACTGACATTGCCGTGAGAAGTTGCCGCTTTGCTTATACGGCTGCCTCCGACTTTGCTACCTCAGAAAGCGATTAAATCTTCCGTCAAGCTCCTTAAGGGACAACCGCCGTATGATGATGACAAAAGTACTGGCATCTCGCCATCTAGGTGCCCCTCATGCGGGGGATCAGAGGATGGGGTCTTTGACATATGTACGATATTGCCATATTGCCGTGAGAGGTCTGCGCTCAGGCGGTAGGCGATCCCGCTGCAACTCGGTTCGGTTCCTGAATTGACTTGATCGAGCAATTAGCCTTAACATCCGGGCTTTAGCGGTTTCAACTGTTGTGAAAAATAGCATACTGCATCTGCTATACCCTGGCCTGTCTCGACTCTAGAGGGGATCGTCCCTCTTCCGGGGTTGGAAGGGGGCGTGCCGGCCGATTTTTGGGGGCGTGTCGAGAAGAACGGCCGAGGTGAGGCATCAAGTTATCGCACCCAAGGTCTGGGTGTCGGTCAACAGATGTGGCGTGTCTACAGCTTGAATCCGCTGTCGTCGGAAGTTTTGTCAACCCCAGACGGGTCTAACGTGGCTCAGTTTGAGTCGACACACTGAATTTCGACCTCGTCGACTCACTAGCCCGCCCGTCCATCCACACGTCCCTTGTCGCCTCTTGTTTCTTCAGAGGATGAGACAAGCCACCTCCGTCGAGTTGCTGTTGTGCAGCCCGACTGGACGGTCCAGTGGCCCGATCGAGCCCCTTGTCGATACACTCTTGAAGCCTGCGCCACTCTTGGTCGTCTTGGAGTCGGTTTGGAATCATCAATTGGTATTATACAGGACCATCGTCTTGCAGCTTCATCTTCCACGGTTGCCTCTCGATATCGTTGTTATCCTCTTCACGCCCTCTTACAGGATCTAACTTTCTTTTAGTACAACTTCTAGCCCTGCTGACTGGAAGCTGTGGCCTTATTGTCCCTAGTCCGGGGTCATGAGAATCCCTGCATATACCCCTGTCCTCTAGCTCTACCGGCTTCTTAACTTCCTTGGCTCTTACTGACGAACTTTCCTACTGTACTCGTAACCTGCTAGGCCCCATCCTATCCTAGCAGCGCTGCGACTCTGTTTTGCACCGGATAGCCCCCTCCTCTGCTATGTATCCGCTTTCTCTTGTACCAGTTCATAGATCGGTCTGTGTTGCGTATTGGAATCCACTCGGTCCAGCCCCTCCCGTCTATCCAAACCTCTCCCCTGGTGACCGTCCCTGTCTTGCGGAGCTTCCTTGCCTCCATGGATGATGCCTCTTGCCCATCGTACACGTCTTCTCTTATACCTCCAGGTTCCGGCTCCGCTACCCTTTCGCTTCTTCCGCAAATCTACCAGCTCGTCAACTTTGTTCCTCCATTTTGTCTCCAGTCATTCCTTAACACAAACACTTGCATGTCACCAAACCGTATAATATAGCAAGCCCACCCACCGCTATCCAAGTCTAGCTATCCTTTCCTTCATAAACAGGGCTTAAACCAACTACGCCACTTTCCTTTACAAAAGACAAACAACCGATTCACTCTCTACGCGTCAGTCTCCGCTGTCATCAGTCCAAGGGGTCCTGTTTACTCGATAGTACATATTACTATACCCTAACCGCCTGACATCTCCAAATCGACTGTGATCGTTCCTTACAACACATCCATTCCTTACAACGCATGTCGACTGCCCGGAAATTACTCCCACATTCGACTTGGCCATTGCTCTCTTAGTTGACCAGGTAAGCTCGAGATGTCCCGCGGCACTCCCGAAGATCCAGATATGATGTGGACCTGGGCTTGCCAGTTTACCATGATCGTCCACCATCTCACCGAGGATTCATGCTGATACCACCCTGCCCTTGCCAGATAGATTCTGCATAATAGTTTAACGGCTCGCTCCTGTAAGGACTCTTGGGTTCCTGCTTCTACCACCACCCTACCTGTATGCTTCATACTTTCTTGTCCTTCCTTTAAGCCATATGCACGAAATACTTACAGTTTATTCACGCAGCAACACAAAAGTTGACACACAACTTTTCTTTTCTATCTGCGATAGTATTTATACAGCTGGCTTGCATACCTATCTAGGCCTACGCCTATAATCAACATGAACTCAAACGACTTTACCGAAAACGAATCCGTGCTGGGCTCGGACGAGATGTGGTCAACACCGGCCACTCAGTCTAAGCCTCGCCCTATGCCTATCTATCAAGGATTCTCTTTCTGCGGTGCCGAGAACTTTTCATCAGTACCATCTTGGGACTCATCTTCAGTTTCATTCCAGCAAACCCCCAGTGAGACTATGTCACGTCCTGGATCTATGCATCAAGACTTTTACCCTCCTACAACTATGGATAACTGTAAGTAAAATCGAGCCCCATGATGTCACTCAAACTAATTTGAGTCAGCGTCGTGGATGGAAAAGCCAGTCGAAGATCAATTTGATCTTCATGGCATGGACTACGACATGACCATGGGAATGAGCTCTTTTACAGCTGATGAAGCCATCCCTGTTCTTGACCTGAAGCAGGGAACACTTGTCGAGGAAGATCTGATGGCCATTGATGATGGTTCAAAGCAGCGTCGAATGTCCGGTTCTTCCTTTTCGATGTCCACTTCTGGAGCCTTCTCCGACATGCCTCTCGATGACTTCTCGGCAGCGCTCTCTGAGGCGCCCTCCTTCAGCTCTGAGTATCCGCCTCCTTCTAACCGCACTTCTATGATGTCTTCCACCCAGCTTTCGCCCGTTGCCTCGCCGCGAATGACTCCTCAGTCGAGGACCGACCTCGTGAGGACTCAGAGTCGTGGCCGCGGTGCCTCTCCTTCTCCTCGACCCAGCAATGTCCGATCTGCTCCCTACAGCGTCGAGGGACCAAGACTCAAGCGATGGTCTACCGGTACTTACAACACGGCGAGCCGCAAGCCTGCCCCGTACGTTTACCATGCTTGCCCGGATGTCTACAACAGCCACCAGCACATGTACTCCGGCCACTCCTCTCCCGCCATCGGTGCCGCTCCTCTGCCTCTCAACTATGGCAACCTCCAGGCCATGCAGCAAGCACCCTTCGTTGTTCCCAGCACTCCCGTCTACCAGAGAAACAGCATGCTGCTTCCGACCCAGCTTCCATCTCAGATGGCCCAGCAGCAGCCCTGGCAGACCGACGTCAACCATTTTGCCCCGCCTCAGCCCCTTCTGTCTCATGGTCTTTTCAGAATGCTTCAGAGCAACGGAGACGCCGCTTGCCTCAACGGTCATTACACCGACCTTTCTGACCCTCCTGAGCTGTACGCTGCTCTCCGAGAAGAGCAGACCCCTCCACCTCCTGAGGACATGAACCCCAAGGATCCCGATATGATTCCCCGCGAGCAGGAGTTGCGATTTGAGGGCGACCTTTACACCCCTAGATGGGTTCGAGGTCACGGCAACAAGCGAGAGGGCTGGTGTGGAATCTGCAAGCCTGGACGATGGCTCGTGCTGAAGAACTCTGCCTTCTGGTATGACAAGTCTTTCTCTCACGGTATTAGCGCCGCCACCGGAAGTTCGTTCCAGGAACCCCAACAGAAGCGACGCATGGATGGAAACCCTGATGTTTGGGAGGGTCTTTGTGGTAGCTGCGAGCAGTGGATTGCACTTGTCAGCAGCAAGAAGAAGGGAACCACTTGGTTTAGACACGCGTACAAGGTAAGTCGGACGAATCCACCGAAAGGGACATTCACTAACAATATCTAGTGTCACACTCACCTCAAGGTGAAAGACACACCTAAGCGTCGCCGTGAAAGCAGCAACGCCAGGGCGCTGGCCATGTCGACCATGGCCAAGCCCAAGACTGAGGTTCAACAGCAACGACCCATGACGCCCCAGATGCCTGTCTCCTCGATGGAGCTTGCCACTACGCCTAGACCCTCTACTATGTCCCAGATCACGTCTCACCCTCAAGTCACCTCTGTTCTCGCTCCTCAGGAGCACTACACTATTGATCCGATGTCTGGAAACGTCCTTACGACTGAACCATTTCCGAACATGATTTAACTCGATACGACTCTGCTTTTTACGGTTTAGACTTTTTCCTTTTGATTTCCGCCGTATCACGACAGCACATGTATTGTCGTGGATGGCACCACACTCGTTACGTTACGAAAAGATCTTGAGATGATGTTTGATACCAGTTGAAGCCAGGGACAAGGTTGTTAATCCCTGAGCTTAAAGTTTTCTGTTTAATTTCTGTTTCTTGTCTTGCCTCTGAGGGCTCGCTTATGTTGTTTAGGAGGAGGAAACGCCCAGCTTCGAGTGGGGGGGTAACCACGTGGACGAGGCCATCCCATACTCGAAGCTGAGGGAAACTTGGAAAAGTACATGTCAGAAAGGGAACCTGGGAAAAAAGTGGAGGACTCACTATATCATTTTTTACTTCTTCTTTTATTTTTTTATCTTTTTCTTTCTTTTTCTACATCTGCTCACTTTGAGAGATACCCAGGAGTTTTTGCTTTTGCTGCACTAGATAGAATGGTCGGTTTAGGATTAGGAGCCTTCCCATGGGGAAGAGCCTGATGAATGAAACGAGCAAGATGGACAATGCTGCTGGCCAGTCGAAGTCAAAGACATGGATTTACATAGATAGAAATAGCTACGCAACGGTCACCCAATATCACTGTTATTGATTTTGCACTCTCCATCTTGCCTGCACCTTGGCTCATATAAGTGGCGGAGACTTCTGCTCCGTACTTGACAGTGAAAAACGGAAGTCTCCGTGAAATGCCTTATGAAAAGGATCGTCGGATCCGTTTTGTTTCGAGGGCAAAAAACACGATGTGACATGAATTAATTACAGCACAAGGACTGGCTTGTCAGCCCATTGCAACTATGCAATGTTGCTTTGCAGAAGGAAAAGTGGCACCACGAGGGGTTGCAACGATGCTCGGCGGTTCTTGATAGGGCATTATTCGTCTTGGAGGAAGAGAGAGTAGCAGTATAAGTTGATTCTGTTAAGATCAAGGATCTTTTGGCCAGGGGAGATCGGCAAGCTTTCTGCCACTCCCAGGGGAGTACTGTAACGCTGGGGAGAATGTTTGGTGTTTCCGTTATATCGTTAATTGGACAAGATCTTGAATATCCAAGGCTGACAAGTCTGCGAGCGGGAAGCGGAGATCCCTTGTTGATCGTGCCAACGGTCTAGTCAAGGCAGCCAGATTCCGTTTCAGGAACTCATATGCGAGCCTTGCGAGGGGACTTTGCAGAAATTGGTATGTGCTAACATCCAATTGCCTTGCTTGAAACTACCAAGCACAAGCAAGGTAGGCGAATTGGGTGTTATTTCTTAACAGATTTCTTGTAATATTATACTGAAGCTAAGCGAGAAGAGGCACAGTTTGATGCATTAAGGAGACGGAAGATATCGTCACATGTTGTTTCTGCTATTGACGTGACAGGATCAGGATCAGTCGTAGCTTTGACTTGGCAGGCTCTGATGCAGGTACCCGAGGCCCGAGAAGAGCCAGGGCCATGAACCCAGTGTTTGTAATGGAAACATAATACAGCGTTAATTAACTGGTATTCTCAGACGGAACAATTCGGTGTAGATTTCGTAACTTGGCCGACGGAACACAGCACGTGCGTGGGTCTCTCAATAATTCACTCTTCGCTTCTGAAACGTACTTTACTTTTGAACCCTGAACTGTTGGTTAAACTTTTGTCAAGTCATCTTTCACTTTGCGGGGACAAACGAAGCGAGACTGTGTTGGGAATTGAACAACGCATCGTCAATGAGCAAGGCCATTCCCGGCAATCAACAAGCATTTTATCCTTGTAATTAATAGAGTTTCTGTATTGAGGCAAAATGGGTGTTGACAAGAGAAAGAGTGACAAGACTCTCGATCGTGGGGGTGTGAATAGAGTAGAGACGAAACAAATGCTTAATCTCCCATATTCATGCGTTGGCGGAGGAGACTCCGGATGGGGCCGGTTCGGGGAGCGGCATCCGGATGGAGGAAACGTTTAAGCCGGCCGGGGGTGAATAAAGTTGACAGACGGTAGTGGTACAGTGCCGTACAAGGCAGTTGTGTTATACGGGGGTTATGTTCATCAGGGTGATGTGAAGTGCAAAGACCATATACACAGAATATGTTATACCTACTGCAGGCATCGGTGCACGTTTGTTCGGATGGAGAGGACAGATTTGGCTTTCGGTAGATGTTTACGGCAGACTCCGTCTAAGTCACGATAACCTCGCTTGTAAAGAGACTATGATCAATTAAGAAACTGACAAATACATGTGTAAGATGCCCACCAAGTATGAAATCTCGTGACACAAAGCAAAAAGCACGAGAAAATACTTAGAGGTGATAAATTATATACATGTTAGAACACATGAGGACGATAATAGTAAAATGGCTATGAATAAAGTTGGAATGTCCAGTGGAATGGAAATGCAAGCACTTAAAACCCCGGTCGAGAAAAGTCTATTTACAGAAGACACACCATCTTGTCGATCGTGGGCGGCCAATCATGAGCCGTTGTGGTTCTTCACCTTACCATCTGGCTGGAATTGAGAGCCGGTTCTCTGTGAGAGGCACGTAAAAGTCATATAAACTACAGAGAACATGCCGACTGATGTCGTAGAGTCAAGTTGCATACGGATTGTGATTGTGTCTGAGAAAGTGGTGAGTAACATCTATGAAACTCTCAAAACCTCCAAAGTTTCATTGTGATTGATTGCTGAGCCAACACTTCCGCGCCCGTTATAGGAGTGTCCATAGTTTACTCCTATTGAGTTTGTTACCATCCGCAGACTTTACCGTTCGATCCGTCCCGTTCAAACCTTAACAAAGAACGTTGCTGGCATCGTGGCTCTTGGCATCATGTTGGCTCTAAGATGCAGCCACGAGAATTGTTGAGTCAATGTCTCACTCATCATCAATTACATGTGAAGTTGAAGGCAAGGCAGACAGACAGTGGTATGTCCATACTATCCCCGATGAATATTGAGCCACCTCAGGCTGTTGCTGTTGGACGAAACAGGAGAACTGAGCAGACATTATTGCATCATATGGCCATATTCTATTAATAAGTCATTGGAGGAATAACTTGAGTACCATGGCTATGATGCTTGAAAAGAAAACATTGACAACCTATAAAGTCGCCGGCTCCCCGACTAGTATGAAAGAGCCCCGACAACCAGACAACGATGACGAGTGCAAAGCCACCAGACCATGGATATTTACCAATATGCTTTTCTTAATTACTGACAAGTCTCAATATGTGACGTGATACACGACCTGTTTCTCAAGCAACGTCTGGACCTGATGCTCACGTCTCAAGACAGGCTTGCCCAGTTGATTATTGCCCTTTCAAGACATGCGGCTGAATCAGTTTTCTACGGCTGACAGTTGACGAGAGCCGATGATGACAAAGTGGTGAGCTGATTGTGGTTTCGGAAACTTGTTGGTTGGTTGTCAGCAGTCGGTGAGAGATGCAGCTACAGGGTGTTTGTATCCATGGTTGGAGAAGTGCAGTCAATTGCCTTTTACATACATGCATCCATCCGTGTCTTGAAGGGGAAACTTGTCCTTATCATAATCATGATCATGATCAGTCAACACGGCGTTCCGCGGATTTATATACTATCGAAGCATATCGGGATATATCGCCTATGTCAGGTAGGTAGTTAATTATCTATGACGGGAGTCATAGCGTGCAACCATCATGAGATAGTTTTATTACAACTCCTTCAGCTGCTGAGCTCATCACAACTCAAGAGTAACCAGCCACGGTTTACTTTATAGAATAGCAACTCGCAATGACAGAATCAACGGCTATCGCGCTGGATACCTAAATAGTTGGTGTTTTTGTTATCTTCTCAGCTCACGAGCTCAGCCGTTGGCTTCGGGCAGTGCCTCTTCTAGTCTAGGTCTGTTCCAGCCGTTGGCTAGCAGAGGCCCGTAGCGCACTGAAGCCCCCTGAAGAGCTTTGCCGGCGGTTGCCCAACAACGGCTAAGTTGAGGAGGAAGAGGAGCTGATGCGCCACCAAGCCTACGATCTCGAAGTTGCAGATTCATTTTAATAACTGTTGATAGCTTTTTTTTGCTCAGCCCTATCTGGTTCTTGTATTTGTCTCCCAGTTGTTTTTGTTTTCTATCTTTCTGTACAGCCAGATATATACAGTAGTTCTGCAAACAGCTCAGCAGCTCAACTGCAGAGTTCAGCTCAGGTGTAGGTTGTAAATAGGAAGGTCGGGCACGTACTGTATCCACTGCATCCGTCCCGTGCAGTCTTATCCTATCCAATCCATCCAATCCATTCCCATCGAGAATTTACCGACTCGAAGCGAACAAACGAACGGACCGCTTCAACCTTCTTCTGCCTAAACTGAAGAGGGTATCTTCGACGCCGGCACCCGCAAGATCACGACATCACCACATACGAGAGTTGAGAAGGAGAGGACTCGAGACGGAACGACACGAGACGAGACGAGACGAGACGAACCTACGAACCGATGAAATAACTCTGTTTAATGGAACTCAAGGTATGGATAATCCGTCATTCTATTGTCTGTCTTTAGTTCTGCATCTGTTCAGCTCTGGCCTCGGTATCCCCATCAACATGCAGCTCTATCATCCCACTCAACAATCATCCTCTATCTCCATTGACAACGAGACAAGATACAAGCCAAGTCTCAATCTCTGGACTCAAACGATCCATCTTTCTTTTTTTCTATTTATTCTTTTACTCTGGCGTCATTTGGCGGGGTTTCTATTTTTCTCCCTGCTTTACTTGTCGTCTCCCTTTCTTTAACCTGGTCTCTCTTCCCTGCCCCTCCTCTTTTTTTTATCGGGGCTTACCTATCCATCCCGTATTCCATTCCGACTTCATTCCTCCCTTTGCACCACATTTACTCTTTTTATCATCAGTGGCTTACAATCATGCTTGTCCAACCAAAACAGTCTTAGACCTTAATGCCTTTCTTCCGTCCTTCTATGATCGTTTACGACCTTGTATAATGACCCACGAGCACCGACCGACCTGCGACATCTAATAGACTTTCTCTCTCTATCTCCCTCTACCCGTCACAGCCTGCCCACGCCGAGCTCGACATTCTACCTTACACAATCCCGATCAACGAACTGCAATCTTTCAGCCTTGTTTTCTTATTTCAAATATCTTTCAGTACAATTCTTCAGTCTTTTGCATGAACTTTAGCTCCTGCTAGTGCTCTACTACGGCAACGTGACCGACCGTGCACATCATCAACCTCGAACTCGAAGCATCCCCTCGGCCTGCAACTGAGCTGGCCTTTATGATAAGCAATTAGAGTTGCTATGAGCGGGGATCAACTGGCTTCAAGGCAAGCTCAATTCACAGCATTGCCCAATTCTTCCCCTCATCATCAACAGTTCTATCATCAACATAGCATCCGTATCAAATTCACTGACCAATCCGGGGTTGTACAGTTTTGCCAATTCGAACTACCGCCCTCCAACTTCTGCAAAAACACCTATCTCCGACGCCTTTCCCAGTCCCGTTTTCGAAACCCCCAAACCCGGGCAAGGTTCAGTCACCGACGCCGGGGGTTGGACTCCGCATTTTGCTGGAGAATATTCCGTGTTCAACTCGACTCCTGGAAACCTCCGTGGATCTCAAAATTCTTTCGTTGACTTTCGTGCCGACACGCCTTCTAGCAAGCACAAGAGGCTACTATCCACCGACACTTTTGCTGCTGAAATTGCAACTCATGTGAATCACTTCTCCAACCGAAATCTACCACTGCCGCCGGTCGAGCCATCACGTCGCTTGGCCTCATCCCCGAACTCAGTAACCGTACCCCAAGAATATATAACCGATACAACACCCCTGCCCAGTCCTGATCCGGCCAAGCACCCTCAATCCTCCAAGAAGGCTAGAAAAGCCGGAGTTCAGGGTGAAGAGCCTTCGCAGACAGCGACACCCCCGCCCACTGGACGTAGGGGAGCACGGAAGCTCGCCGACAAGCTCAATATGCAAAATGATCAGTACTTCGGCCAGCCCGACTTCACTGGCAACTCTCAACAACAACAGCAACATGATATTGCTGCTTTGATGGCTTCATCTGGTGACATGTTTGCATATCCCATGACAGCACCTGCTGCCACACCCAACACTTTCTGGGATCCTTCAATGGGTATGGACTTTGACTTTAGTGCATCGCCTTCCAATGTCTTTCAGACAACGCCTGTTCAGCATGGTCATCACCGCCACACAGGTTCCTTTGACTGGAACAGCGAGGTACCACTCTTTCAAGACCCTAATGCACCTTTCGCTTCAGCAGGTTCAGATCCAATGCAAACAATGCAACGTGACCGTCCTCTTGCCCCGAAGCCTATGGGCTCGGCATCTGCTACAACTGAAGCAAGCGCTGCCATGTCTGCTGCCCTTTCCGCCCCTCTAGATGACCCTTTTGGACTTGGACAGTCCATGAATGGAGTAAACCCTGGATTGCTGTTTGAACCTCCACACAATTCTGTTTTGGATAACCCTGCTCTCATCCCAGTGACACAGGCTGGCTCCGCCGAAGCCACGATTTTCCAATCGAGGTCAAGAACACCTCTAGGTGAAAACATCCGGCAATCAACGAGCATGAAGGACTTGAGGGCTACTAAGGCACCGGATCGTGCACTTGCACCATCCCCCGTCAAGGCAAACCCTCGACCTGGAATGGGTAGGAGTTTTAGCGAGAACCGTGGCAAAAGAGCCCAGCCGCAGAACCGACCTGTGCTACCCAAACTTGCACCTGCCCGGCCAGTCTCACAAGCCAGCAACGGGTCCAATAGCGACAGTGCACCCCCTAACCGGCCTATAGCCAAACCAACTGGAAGACTGTCTCCAATGAAGAGCCAGCACCGTCTTTCAGGCCTGGCCTCTATCCCTGAAGGGCCAGCACTTCAACACCAACCCACTCGAACAGCTGTGAAATTCACCATCGACTCGAGGGGCAGAGCCCGCGCAGAGACAACGATCGTACCTAATGAGTGGGACTGGGAGCCCAGTGCCAATCATCCGGGACTCACTCGTGATAGGAGTCGAACACCACGAGAGTTGGGTCCTTCTGACGACGACGAATCATCCTCTGACGACGAGCCCATCATTATTCCTAGCAGGAACAACTCGTTCAATGCGTCCTTTGCGTTACCTGATCCTCTGAGACCAGTTGGGTCCATCTTTCACTCTTCACGACGTAGTGTTAGCGACAGAAGCACGAGTAGTATACATGATACTATAGGAGGATCGCAACATGATGCAGACAGCGAGAATGAGACGATGATGTATGAGCGCAAGGACAAGATCGGAGATGCTGCCAGCGAGCTTCGTAAGGTCATGGAAGATCGAAGAAAGCGATCAAATCCAATGGGACAAGGAGGACAACACCGTTCGTTCCAAGGTGGCCACTTTGGTCCTTTTCGAGGTGATAGCAACTCGCCGTCGACCCTTACCGAGTCAAGCCTTATAACAGACAGACACGTCAGATGTCTCTGTAGCCGAAAGGGGGCTGACGAGGGGGACGGCTTCATGATCCAGTGGTAAGTTTTGCCCAGCTTCTAGCCGCCAGAGCAAATGACTGTTGACGGTTTAACATGAACGGAGCTGACACCCGATATAGCGAGTCCTGTGAAATGTGGCTCCACGGAAAGTGTATCAATCTCAACCTCAGGACTCGACCAAGAGTATATATCTGCTCATTCTGTGCTAACACACCGAACATGCGAGGAGGCCGGATGCGAGATACGGGACGTGGAAACTTGACGCGAGGTGTACCTGTAGCGTCTCCATTGGCGAGCAAATCATTTAGGGCGTTTCGATAAGGCAACAGGTTGTATGAGCATTTCTTGAAGGAGTAGACTGGATGACAGGAGTACTGGATAACGACATGCTTTTGATCGAGTACATACATAAACATTGGCATTTCAGACGAAAATACTACATGCAGGGCTGAATAATCCGCAGATGTTTAGAAGAGGACCTAAGTGAGCACATGCCATCAAGGTTATGTAGGAGCTAACACGGCAAACAAATAGTCCACGCGTGTGACAGTTACCACAGGAATAGTCAGGAAGCTTAGCTATGATCGAGTCTTCGAAACATGGAGAACTCCAGAGCTTCCGATTACTACCCAAAATGATCTTGACCTCTTCTCTCGTTGGCCAATGCCGTGAATGCCCACTTCCATTAGCTCTGCCGCAAGGCCCGAGCGGGCCACTCAATCAAGAGCCGGCCTGCGGAGCTTATGGCCTCCGATCTCGGAATGGCGGGGAAGAATGTTGGTGATGCGGGGCAGCAACGGAGGTTCAGAAAACAAGCTCCAACAGTCGATTCTTCTCTTTCCCTCCTCTTTCCTCTCTTTATCAATTAACTCAACAACTTCAAATCCAATTCAAAATGGCGGAACACAACATTGTCGTGCTGGCTGGTGACCACTGCGGTCCCGAGGTATGTCGCTTTAGAGCTGAAAGCTCGTACGTCTGCTAACTACGAACAGGTTGTTGCTGAGGGCATTCGGGTAAGAAAAACATGTTCGACGACTCACGGAAAGAGCGGAATAACTAACTAGTCAATCAGGTTCTCAAGACTCTTGAGGAGAACAAGCCCAGCGTTGGCAAGTTCAACCTCCAGAACCATCTCATGGGTGGTGTAAGTCCTGAGCTCACATTGCATGCATACACCCAGAGCTGACATTCTCTCTCAGTGCTCCATCGATGCCAACGGTACCCCTCTCACCGACGAGACCCTCGCCGCCGCAAAGGGCGCCGACGCCGTCCTCCTCGGCTCAATCGGCGGTCCCGAATGGGGCACCGGCGCTGTCCGACCCGAGCAAGGCCTTCTGAAGCTTCGCAAGGAGATGGGCACATACGGCAACCTGCGACCTTGTTTCTTCGCTTCCGACTCTCTGGTCGACGCCTCTCCCCTCAAGGCCTCCGTATGCCGCGGCACAGACTTTGTCATTGTCCGTGAACTCACAGGTGGTATTTACTTTGGCGAGCGCAAGGAGGACGATGGATCCGGCTCAGCATGGGACACTGAACCTTACTCCCGTGCTGAGGTTGAGCGTGTTGCCCGTCTGGCTGGATTCCTTGCCCGTGGTCGCGGTGATAAGAAGGTGTGGTCTCTTGACAAGGCTAATGTGCTTGCGACAAGTCGCCTGTGGCGAAAGGTCATGACGGAGACGTTTGAGAAGGAGTTTCCTGATCTCAAGGTCGAGCACCAGTTGATTGATAGTGCTGCTATGATCATGGTGAAGAACCCTACTGGCCTTAACGGTGTCGTTGTGACGAGCAACCTGTTTGGTGATATCATTAGTGATGAGGCTAGTGTTATACCTGGTAGCATTGGCCTTCTGCCCAGCGCTAGCCTGAGCGGTATTCCTGATGGAAAGGGCAAATGTAACGGTATCTACGAGCCCATCCACGGTGAGTGATCTCTTATTCTCCTGTTCTGTTGAATTTGGAAAGTTGATTGAGTTTACTAGGTTCCGCCCCTGATATCTCTGGCAAGGGTATTGTTAACCCCATCGGTACGATCCTGTCCATTGCCATGCTCCTCCGATACTCTCTCAACCTGCCTGAGGAGGCCAAGGCTGTCGAGGAGGCTGTCCGTGTGGCTCTGGATGGTGGTCTGCGCACGAAGGACCTGGGTGGTAACGCTACCACAAAGGAGGTTGGTGATGCTGTTGTTGAGGAGCTGAAGAAGATTCTCAAGGCTTAAGGGGTGTTGTCTGATTGGTGTGGTTTGCTACTGAGGATGTTACCTTGGTGGTTGTGGCTTGAAAGCTTCAACATGCACTGGGTTTAAAAGCGATCTGTTTGTGGTTGGAAAGCATGATGGAAGCCTAAGATTGCATTTGTCTCATGATATGGCATGGCGATGGCTTATGAATACAAGACAGTAAAAGGATACCAAAATTATGGTCATGAGACTCACACATAAAGTGACACCGCAGGGGGTACCTCATACAAGGTGGAGGATGGTTACCCTGGAGAGGTGATATTGAGCAGGGTGGAATATGACCCGAATCCATGAACATAAAGTCATGGCTAAGGTGATTCCAGTGGAAGATATAATTGAAGTAAAATTTCCAATAAAACATCGAGAAACCAAGGATGTTCTTTAATGTGCTGGAAGCTCACCGGCGAGAAAGCATCAAGATGCACAGGTGTGTAGGAAGTCCAATAGGGTAACATCCGATCAGAAGTTTGAGTACTTCTTAGCAAGTCAGTCAAGTTTATGACAACACCCAGGCTGTAGGGCTTTGCTAAGACTTGGATATGCATACATCACGAGATTTCTGATGCTGCTCAATGGGTGGTAAGGCAGGCATGCATATTGTAAGCAGAATACAGGCCATTTACCCATAGTCAATGGTGATCAGTCCTTGCCCAGTTTTAAACTACCCATGTAAATCAACTATTTTCTTACGGCCATGTGGTTATGCAGTAACAAGTTTCCACGTGCAGCTAGTTCATATCCTTGCTCTGTGTAAGTCTGCTGCACTTGGTGCATTTATTCATTGCTAGCACCAACACGAGGTTTGCTTTTACATTGGGGTCCAAAACGCAACCATTTCTCGGAACGGAAACTACCGAAAGAAGCAGAGAAGTAAGGAGCTCTTGGTCCTACGAGAGACATGCACGGCGGTGGGAGATAGAGTCAGCGAAGTTTTTTTTACCTAATGTTTAGCAAGGTAGCAAACATTGGTGACATTTCCTCGACAACAGCTTAATACAAGGGCGGAGACAACGAAAGAGGGAGGCCAACAAGGGGCCGGGAAAAAGTAAAAAGTCATGACGTTTGAGACTTGAGGGAAATAAGCTTGAAGCCTTATGCTGATACTATAACTCTAAAAGATATAATTCATCAAATCGTTTTGTTTCGTTTCAATATGACTATGGGTCACTGTGGAGGGATGGATATCAGAAAGTGACGAGGTTGACCATTGGTGGAGCCTGCATGACCTTGCATGAGGAGTCATGATACGACTGGGTCTTGTCTTAGGGCGATAACTCTATTGTTTTTGAGTGATACAGTGCTTAAGGGGTGTTCTCTCTGTCCAATTCAGGGCCTCACAATGTCCCTCTTGTCTTTGCATACTGCAAGTGATGAGACATGATCAGCTATCACAGCGCAGCACAAATACAACACAACAACGCCTGAGCTGTTCCGTCTGTGCTCTCGCCCTGCTGTAAGGTACACACAGTTCAGCTGTGCCTGATTTGCTAGTTGCATAAAGGGAGGGGAAAAGAAAGCATGGCATGTGAGACCAGCCAATGATGAGTCTCTGGAGCACAACAACTTGAGCTCTCACTGCAGTAGCTCTATCTACTAATCGACAGAGTGGGCACACCCACACGTGCTGTTGGGATACAAGTGGACACGAAAGTCAAGTCAAGTGAAGGTCCAAGAGTTGGAAGAAATACAGTAAACTTGTTAGTAACGTGCTTGGCTATGCTCAGCTATCCTTGGCCTGAGAGCTCCCCGCTAATCTTGACCCGGATAGAACGGGATTGACTTTCTTCGATTTCGAAGAGTTGCAATAGTGGTATTGATGTTGTATTAGCAACTGGTGAGGTTACAAGATGTGGCTGATATCGCAGAAGAGACTACAACAGTGACCACACCACCCGGATAGGATACGAAGAGCGCCAATCTAGGTACAGCTCTTTAGTGAGTCCTTCTGCTACAATGCACATTGATTGCCGTGCAACCTGCCATGATCTTGATTAGTTTGTTTCGTATTGTAAATCGGTTTCGCCGAATTGTCCAAGCTTAAGTTGTAGCAGCTTAGATCTTTAAGATATCCTTCATATCTGATGTCATGAAGGCCTCATCCTCGTGGCAACCATTCCCGGAGAGGAGATATGTTCACCCTCCAGTTGCTAGCGTGGTGTAACTCGAGTGTGCAAAGACACAGAGCATCAGTTCGAAAATTTTCTTACTGCAGATAACTGAGTTGAACAGCGGTGGCTGGTTCGTCAGTGTTGGATCATGGCTGATTTGGCGTCATGCACGTACGGGTTGAGAGCTGCGAAATGCCGAAACTAAGTAGACCATGTCTCTACCTGTAACTCTTTCTCTCTTAACTAGTGTTGGTGCTTTTTGTTATTTGGAAGATTTTGAATTAAAGACCTTGAGATATAGTTACATTGAATGATGAAATTACCACTTATACTGGCAACAGTCAGGTGGGTCAGTAGTTGCCTGTATTGGGCCATTAGTGAGCCAGGTGGTGTGCGGTTCCTCAGGCTACCACCACCACAACCGTTACCTCTTGTTACTCAGAAAACTCAATCCCTCCAAGGGAAGCATTCTCTCGTATTCAACGCCCTATCCCTCCACACCACTCCAGCACGCCGAGACAACTATGGCGGCATCTAGCTCAGCATTGGTTGTTTCGTCTCATTATGGTGCGCTATAGTGACACGGGACCGATACGCTAGGGATCATGTTATGATGCGACATTGACCTCCATCCATCCCTTGTTGACTTGGATTAATCGATTCATCCAGGGAAGAGGGAAGAAAACCACTGAATCCATGGCCAACAGCTCATCCTCCTCCCTGCCTGATGCACCAGGCAGATGAGAGAACAAAACAGGCTTTCACAAGCACAAGGCGTGGTGGCTGCAGCTCTTGAGTGCATTTATTCATGCTATGCTATCAAACTTGGTGCTCGTGCTTTGTTTGTCCTTGGCTAATCCTCCGTTCTCTGTCAGACCTGACATGTCCATTGGTTCCGACCCGCAGTTCTATCTCGTAATAGCCCAGTAATCGACGAAAATGCTGTGTTTCGCTTGCAAAAGGCGCCCGCATTCGATTTCTTCGCCGCCCGACCTCTGAACCACATGGTCGTGATCGTGACCGTGACCGCGGAGAACCCGGCCATCGCGAGACCCAGTTTCAAAGTCCCCGCCAGTTCTCTTTTCTCCAAGTCGTGTATCGTGAGCTTCTAGCCCTTCAATCAATATCCAGCCATGGATTTGTTTATCGAGTTTGCTTCCCGACCTCCGGGAGTCTCGATTAACACAACAGCCATGCGCCAGAGCAACCACATGTGGCTTGTATCAACACGGTTACGATGGTCCATATGCTCAAGGTTCTCTGGTCACTCCCTCCGCCCGCCAATTCCTATATTGGAAAAGATGGCACAGAAAACCCAAGCCATTTCTTTATCCCGACCGCCTCTTTTCTCGGCCCATTGATCCGGCTGCCAAGTCTGGGCAGTCACAATAGAACAATGCCATAGTTACAACGGGAATATTCACTAACAAATCCCCGGAGACTGCAACTAAGACGCTTGGGGTACCCCAGTCCCCCGAAACCAAGGCACTTCTTTGGCCTCACTATCACGAGCAAATCGTCGATTGGCGACATGTACATGGGGTGGACGATCCTCACTAGCCATCTCAAGCAAGGCGTCTCTGCTTGTTAAGCGAAAACTCTCCTCATGAGGCTTGCTGACATTACATACTGCCTCTGCTCACCCTACCTTAACCTTACAGTTATCTCTATGGTTACAATGCTAATCACAACCACCTTACTCATGCCCTTTTGCTATTACGACAAGCAGGTTTCTGCATCTTTGTTGTGTCATGGCTGGTATGGCGCCAAGTCTCCCGTCCACGTAGCGATGCTAGGTTCCTGGACCTTCACGTCAGACTGCCCTAGCTCCAAGAGGCTCGAGAGTTTGTTGGCTGCTGCTGGGCACTAAACGTCCAAGATGCCGATTTACTGCGTATCAAACTCCAACGGAGTGACCGGCCCTGCAGTTTGCATCGACAGCAAACCGCTCATACCGTGCTGTGGTATAGTTCGCCTTGGTTACCGTATACTTTGCTAGGTGCATATTGGCAGAATGAGTTTGGCTCAACTGCATCGTCAAAGCTGGCTGATGTTGTCATCCAGCCCGAGTTGCATTGTTTCCGCCTCTTTTGTTTACGAGTTGCTTTCCTCTGAGCTAGCTTGTCCTTCCCGCCGCTGTAGGTCACCGAGTGCTACGCGGTTCTGTTGAGATGCAGTCCCCATTCCCGCTATTTGCTGTCTTTTACACAAAGATATCGCGGGTTCCCTCGTATCCAGGTCTCATTCTAGCTGCTCATGCCGTCTCCCGTCTTACTGGGTTCCCCAGACTGAATGCAGGCTGATCCAGTGATCAATTGATTAAGTGAATGGCCAAACCAAGCGGGTCAATACGGCCTGGCCTTACACAACCTGACAACCTGGTAGCCTCACTCACTGAGAAGGGCAGGATCTTTTGTTGAGCTTGGAGGGAGGCCGACATTTCGGCCCTGCTGTTGCGGATCTGCCTAGCTAGGGGGAGCTTTCGAAACCTTACGCAAAGGAGCTCCCAATTGCCTTGGCCATTAACCAACACAGTATCGCTGACCTCCGTGCATGATATTGACATCACGTCTTGGTTCACCGTCGACCCAGGTTCCCGCTGTAGGAAACCTATTGCCTTTCCCAGCCGATTGCTAGCCAGCTAGTCCTCTCGATTGCATCCCTCATGCATCACGGTTGCTCCAGTGAGCTCCAGCCACATCCTTTGATCCCTCTGATAGTGCTAGGACTTACGATGTCCATATCGCATCTTGCCAATATTCACACCCCTCCCTCATGATGATTATCGTCCCCTCGCAGGTAGAGTCAGACTAATGCAACCGAGGGTGGAGTTGGAAGAAGTGAAGTCTCTGGGGTGACCTAGCCTGGAAACTTTGGAGGTTGTCAAGGCCAACTCGACCAACCTCTCTCATCTTAAGGCAGGTCTGGTTCGACAAGTTACAGATATAAGCCTGCAACCTTCTCTCGTTTTCCTTCCATCTCTTGCATCCATCTCTCAGCCTCTCTCACTTCCCGATCAGCCTTGATTGGATTTGTGTATACACAAGTAACCAACTCGTTCAGGTTACTTCTACCTTCGCTCAACCAAACCACCATCGCTTGCTCACAGCTTGCACTCGCTTTATAACACCTTCGTTGATATCACAAATCCTCTCAACCTTCTTCATCATGAAGTTCGGTGCTGCTCTTCTGGTCTTGGCCACCTCGGCCCTGGCTAACAACATCCGACGAGGAGGAGATGAGTATGAGAGCCCAGACTCTGAGAGCGGAAAAGACTACGAGACTGGCGAGAACGAGTACGGACAAGATGAAGGATACGGTGAGAAGGGCGGCTACGAGCACGAGGTTAAGGAGGTCGCTGTGACCTACACCACTACAACCGTCTGCCCTGTCACCTACACTCATTACAAGGAGGGAACGTGAGTTTTTCAGAGCATATCAAGAGACTGCAGAATGCTAACCAGATACAGCACCTACTGTGAGACCAAGCTCACAACCTCAACACTCGTTGTTGCTGAGACCAAGACTGTCGATGTCACAGTCAAGGAGCCTGATGTCACCAAGCACTACACTGATGTTGACTACGTTACCAGAACAACAGTGTGCCCTGTGACCCAGACCAAGACTGTTGCTGGAGAGGTCATCACCGAGGTCTACACGACCACCAGCATCATCTACGACGTTGTCAAGTCTACCGACTATGAGCACGTTAAGCAGCCTGATGTGACCAAGCACGAGACAGATGTTGTTTATAAGACACGAACTACTGTCTGCCCCGTGACAGTCACTAAGACTATTGCCGGTGAGGTTGTCACTCAGACATACACAACCACCAGCGTCATCGAGGAGGTCGTCAAGTCCACTGACTACGAGCACGTCAAGCAACCCGATGTTACCAAGCATGCTACTGATGTCGAATACGTTCACAAGACCAAGGTCTACCCCGTCACTGTCACCAAGACTATTGCTGGCAAGGTCGTCTGCGAGACTTACACCACCACCAAGGTCATTGAGGAGAAGGTTGCTACAACCGAGCATGAGCAAGTCAAGCAGCCTGATGTGACCAAGTACAAGACCGATGTTGTCTACTACACCAAGACCAATGTCTACCCAGTCACTGTCACCAACACTATTGCTGGAGAGGTCATCACCAAGGTCTACACCTCTACCGAGTACGTTGTCGAGAAGGTCCACACTACCGTCTACGACCAGGTGAAGCAGCCCGATGTCACCAAGCACGAGACAGATGTTGTCTACCACACCAAGTACGAGGTCTATCCCGTCACTGTCACCAAGACCGTTGAGGGTGAGGTTATCACCAACGTTTACACCTCCACTTCCGTCATCGTCGAGAAGGTTGCCACCACCGTGCCCGCCATCGAGACCATCGTCAAGACCATTGGCAAGGGCGAGGTCGTCACCCAGTACTCCAAGGTTTACCACACCGTTGGTGGCGGTACCGTCTACGAGACTGTCGCTCCTCAGCCCACCACTGTCCAGGCTCCTGAGACCGAGGTCGTCACTCAGCCTGAGGTCACCGTCCCTGCCACTCCCACCATCGCCCCTGAGCCCGTCGCTACTGGCGCTGCTGCCGCCAACAAGGCTCCCGTCTTTGCCTTCGTGGCTGGTATCCTCGGTGCCGTCGCTCTCATCTAAAAAGCATGAGTCATTTAACTCAAAGCCCAATAGCGCCGCCGGATTGGTTCTTGTTTTATTCTTTTAACCCCCTTTACTTCTCTTAAAAACCAGTTGTCCCTGGGAGCAGTGCACAGACATTTTAATTCATCACGAGCCTTTGGAATCGCATACATACGCTCCTTTGCAGGACATGGCGAGGTAGAATTGGGAGGATGCTTATTTTGGGGTATTTAATGTCGCGGAAGAGGGTGGTTTGTTATTCCTTATATTTGTTTCTAATGTACATATTAATCTCTTGGCTTATATGATGGTATATTGGAGGGAAAGGGATAGTTTAGGATAGGATATGATATGTAGTTAATCTGGAGACGTGTTGTTGGACTAACTTTGCCGTCTCTAATTTTTCCTTCGTGATACCTGGCTGTGACTATTCATGACAATCACTACTGGATATGAGAGTATGAGTTTAGACTTAAGTACGATTAGGTTCACTCGGAAACCTTACTTTGACAACTCGTACTGTAAATAAAGAGGCTGGAAAGGCGTTGAGGCTTGACGCCTTTATGTTCTATTAATGGACATTTCGAGGATGCTCCAAACGCATGTGAGAACGAATGAATCCTTTATCTTTAACCTTCTTTCTAACCTTAATCTTTCTTGCCAAGATCCTACGAAGATCTTCTAGAAATACCCCTTTTGTCTATACCGTTGCCATCACCCAACCTCCCTAATCTCACCAAAGCTCTGTCCACGCCTGTCTATGACTGAGGTCAAAATACTCTGACCCCAGAGAGTAAGAAAAGCTCCAACCTTAAGCCAAGGTGCTAAAAGGAATTAGTCTAAAGGCCCACCGAGTTATACTAAACTTACCTAAGTCTTTTTGTCGTTTAGAGTAAACGTCCCAAGTTCCTTGCTTCCTCTATCCTGGATCGTATATAACCCTCAAGATCTTTTGTCTATACCTTGATTACAAAGAAATCTGTAGTGCAGGTAGAAGTGAGCGATTGGTGGCGTTCAAAAAGATGGTTGGCTTTGCTGATCTTCGGGTCCCTCCAATGTCATCTCTACATCATGATCATCGGCATTGCTCACATCCAGCGGTACCGTGAAAGTACTTGTGATGAGGGGAATGGATAGAGGGTCATCGGGGTTATAGACGATGCCAAAATACTCTTGCCCCAAAAGGCAATCTCCGATGCAGTATCGTCTGAACTCCTCTGTGATAACCACCTCCGAGATGTGGCATGTGTCGTTGATGCAAGTCGGAGACTCCGGGAGGACTATATATTTGTTAGCTTTTGTCGTATTAGTGAAAGGAAAGGGATGGACTAACTGTCTCGAACGAGAAGAGCCTCCTGGAGACCCGAACATGTTGATGTCTGGTGCAGTTGGACATGATAGTTCGAACCACTCTCAGGAGGAATCAAAGTCTCCCAGGAGACATTGGCACAGTTGACTCCTGAACCTGGTTCAAAGTTCAGATTCAACATCTCAGAGTGTGTCTCCTCTTGCGCATAGCCTATCATTCTTTGTCTAGCAATGACTTTGTGTTGGGCAGAAGATTCCTCGTCAATGACGAGCTGGTCGAGAACGTACTGAAACAGGAGACTCGAAGCTGCCGCCATCAAATATACTAGTGGTGCATCTCTGAAGCTGTCGTTTCTCTGCCTCAATGCCCACTCATCAAGCCATCTGTTGGGTATTCGGACGACATCTTCGTCTACGAGAACATCCCAAGAAGGAAAACATAGTCCAATAAAAAACATGACGCGGAGGGTTTGTGTGTGTTCGCATGCAAATAGGCAGGATTGAAGAGCCTTGTCGACGAATAAGGAGATTGGAGTCTTGTCTGGAGAAACTGACTCTTCTATAAGGAATTGTGGAATCAGGTCGTACACTTTTCTATCGATCGTGTTGTAGGGCCTCAAGATGGACCAGTATGAATCTCGCAGTTCTACTGCCTGTCGACCAAAATTTGGAAGATTGTCTTTGCATTCGGGGTCCTATCCAGAGATTGTTAGTACATACCAAGCCGAAAGCCTTAGCAAGGAGGACATACCAGTCTTGAGCTAGTGGGACGATACCACTTTGCACGATCAAGAAAAAGATGATCTCCGAGAAGAAAAACGGTGTCTTTTTTTATGAACTGTGATGCCATCTCAACATCTCCCCAGTTCCAATCGTTGAGCAAGTTGCTGAGGTGTACCACAAGATGAGGTTTCTGCTTCAACGCCAGATCCTAGATGGACATGATAGCTTGACACTCTTCCTCAAGCAAACTCATGTGCTTCCTCTTCTCATCTGGAGTTCCGTAGAGGATATTGTAACCGTATCTGAGCTGCTTCTCCGACAGGCTGGCATAGCTCCTGCGGTTCGTCTCACTCAGGAGAAAACCTTTAAGGTAGAGTTTGCCCCGGAACTTGGCATCGAGGATCAGATCACCCATCTCGGTCTTTACGATGCCATCATCCTCGACTTCCTGTAAAAACAAGACAGGCTCGCACCACATGCTGAACTCTCTTGGAGTGACTTTCGAACGGAATATATATCTGCCTCGCCCGCCCCTCCCTGGTCCGTTACTATCTCCACCAATGGCGAAGATAGTATCTGTTTTCGGATGCGGACGAAATGGGACATGCTGGCTGCCTTGAGGGACTGTCGATCGTCGAAACTCGTTGATTTTGTCTTCGTTCATGGCTGTCAAAGTGGCCTTGAGTTCGCCATCTGGGTTGAAATCGAACTTGTACTTGTAACCACCCGCTCTGCAGGAGACAGCATGGTTTGTACCGGCTCCTACAAAGTTGAGAACGGCTCTTCCCAAACCGAGTTCGGAACGATGAGCGAACCGAACATCTCGAGGTTCTTTGGAGGGCTCGACTTCAGACAGGACCATCTTGGGCTGCAGAGTCACGTCTCGGGTGGCGATTGTGACGGTCCCGCCCTTACCATCTCTGCTGTTCATGAAGTGAATGTAGCCAAGATATTTTCCAGATCTATCCTGCGCAGTGAAAGCGATCTCCGCGATGATCTTTGCGTTGGCGTTGGCGTTGGTTTGTTTTTCACGCTTTTCCAAGACGACGTTAAAGTCAGTCAGCTGCAAGCCAAATGACTCGATGATTCTGTCTCTCCTGTACGAATTCATGTCAGCTCCAGTGGCTAGATGCATATATTCCCATGACTTACCACCACTGGAGTAGCTCGCAGAATGACTCTTGGCTCGTCAGGCGGGGGTTCAGAGCCGTGAGCCTGGTACTGATGACACATCTTGGTGCAATTTGGTCCAAAGTAGGTATTTCCTTTTTCTCTTCTTTTTTGTCGTCGGGAACAGAATTTGCCATTATTTCATCCTGCTCGAGTGAATCGCCGAGTGTTGGGTCACTCTCGGAAATATTCTGGCTCGACATCTTCAAAGTATGGTCGAGGAACTAGGATGCCAGGCATACAAAAAATGACAAGAAATCGAATAGAAACAGTGGAAATGATGGCATATTTGAGTAGTTCTAAAGGCTACTCATCTTTGTTGGCCACGGATGTAGGAATAGCACCAAACGGGAGCCCGCTTCAATAGTCGGAAAGGAAACGCAGACTCCCTCCCATTGAACAGACCGCCCGCCCTATTGTACTTTATGTAATACCCGTCCAAAGAAAAGAAACCCATCAGTACTCCACTGCCACTCAGTACCAAGCCACACTACTCCGAGTATCGCTTTTCATATACCTTGGCCACCGAGGAAATCATTTTCACGTCCCTTTTCATAATTCCTCGACACACTTCTCGACCAAAGGTGTCCTTGACGTTACTGGAACACCAACGCATGCGTTCACGCGAGAATATGACCCCGCGGTCGGCATTGTCAGGGTCACCGGCAACGTTGTTGAAGAAATCAAGGACTGCTTCCTTGCTGACGTCTTGGTGCTTGCCTGAAGCCACAGGCCATGGGACTTGCTGCACGATAGACTGAAAGTAAGGTATCGTTATCCATGCTGCAGAAACAAGAGCATAGTCAGATACTTACGACCCCTTTCTCCAGCCCAGATTTCTCCAGCGCCTCCCACTTGGATTTATAGCGCCTCCAAGCTTTTAGGGGATGAATATCATCATCGTCACTATCATCGCCCTCCGAGACCGACTCAGACTCGGAAGGGATGTTGCTAGCTTGAAGCCTGTGCCCAGATTTCCCGGAGTTCGTGTCAGATGCTTCGCCCATTTCAACTCCACGACGAGTCACGGGCAGCGGAGATGGAGTGACGAACTGCACTGCTCTCTTCCGAAGAATGCCAGGCCGCTTCTGGGGAGTGGGCTTCTCCCGCCGCTGGTTCTTGTTAGAGTCAACCACGACAAGGTGAACAGGACAGTTACATACCTTGACCCGGGCCGCCTCTGCTTCCTTCGCCGCCTCTGCTGCATCTCGAAACTTCTGCGAAGCATCTTCTAGCTCCGTATCAAAATCAGTGTGCTTATGGGTAAAGCACAGAAGGAGCCTTACTGCCTCTTCGAGGCGCGGATGGTCAGCCCGCTGTTCCAAGGAAACACTATTCAACCGGCTCATGAGGTGCTCATGCTCCCTCACTTTAGCGGCGCCAATGACCCTGTTACAAGGGCGACTTTGCGACTTGCAGAAGCCAATGCACTTAACTCCTTCTCTATAACTATGTGGAAACACAGTTTTCGAATCTAAGACCTGGTCTGAGGAAATGGTCATGTTGACGTCTGAAAGGCAGATAGGGGGTATGGTCAATTTTGACTAGATTGGTAGATGTAAGGTGAACGGTGACAATTGAGCGATGATCCAGGCAATATGATCAGTGACTGACTATTTATTAGAATCAAGATGATGTCGAATGACAAAGAGACTCATCATGGGCATACCATACTACTTATATATCCCGGACCCAATACAGTAAAGCGGACGTCTTCTTTGACATTCTGACATCAAATAGCATCCTACCAGCTTCCATAATACTTACTGCTCAGCCATGTAGGAGGATGAACAAAGAACCTGCATCCTCATATCTCCTTCTTTCAGAGCCCGCAGCTAACATGTCCAGAAAGTGATATCTGATGGAGCTTGTCTTACAAGAAAAGCAAAGTCTGGCATCCCTTGCTGGTCATCACTCCAAACAGTGCGACTAATTAACATCTGTCAATAAAACGACTGATGGATATGGAATTCATTGCTCGGATCAGACGATGCTCTCCCCGACGGGAAGCTGCAGGCACTTTACAAATTACCAATTGTCACATCTATGCATGAAAGGAATCTTATGACCTTCGCAGAAAGGCATCACGCCGCTTATATTACCTTTACCCAATCAGCTAACGGCAGGCATAAACTGAAATGGCCTTAAGATAATGGCGTTCTGCGGGAACCAAGTGTTCAACTCGCAAGTGTCCAACTCGCAAGTGTCCGCCGCGTTACGATGCAGTTTGCCCATTTTTAAGCTACTCAACATGATGAGGCTCATGTAACAAGCCTTCACAACTTGAGAAGAAAAAGTACACAAGCCAATAGTTTGCTACAGCCATTAAAAATCAGGTCATCTGGGACAAGTTGACTAACATGCCGGCGGTGAAAATCAGTCACTCTTTCAGAAAATGAACAGCAAGGCGGAGAGTTGCAGTCTATTGCCCAGTGAATGGAAGTAATATTGCTTGCCCACGATATCCATAGAAAGGGTATCCTGGCTGTGATTGACGACGCCTTTTGGTTGTTACACTTGACCTAGCCTAGTCGACTTTCAACACAGGCTCGGCTTCAACCTTATGAGTAGCGAACGCAAACAACCCCGTCTGTTTTCCCATAGACTATCAAACAGAATCGTTGTCATGAAGCTCAAGATTTAAGGCATCCCTTATACTGTGATGCTAAGTTCCCATTGACAAGCGGTTTGAATTGTTGAATCATGCCTTCATCACCAACGGATGGCTGGTCACATTTCAGACGCTTGAGTTTAACAAGTTTGCCAGGCCATGGAATGTGGAAATGTGACGATATTACTTAGAGAATTCATTGAGCCCCTGGTAGCAGTCCAGAATATGGAAGATTGCACCGTCTATAGAGAGAACAGTGAATCCTCAATGAGTGGACAGTTGTTTAAGTCCAAGATTGATGTCGTTGCAAGAGCTCATGTCACTGATAAGAAAGATACCCCACCTGCCCTGTTCACCCCACTTTCCACTCCCCCACTTCCCGCCCCAGCAGGGATCCGGAGTAGTAATTAGTCCGCCTGGCACTGATTCATGAAGCTTAGAGACTCCCTTAGACAAAGCGTCGCATAGCAAAGCATTGCATCTTCAACTCGCCAAGGCTCGTCCAATCCGTCCTCATAACACCTTCACCATGGCGCCTGTCGATCGCGTAGACCACAATGCCCTTGAGCGTAGGTATCATAATATTCCGGATCGTCAACGTGTGTTAACCCCCTTGTAGAACAGCTCAAGGACATCATCCAAGATCTCTACCAAATAATGGTACAAGTCTCAACTTACGATTCCGTTGGTCGGTCCAGTAGAGAAGTTCTCATCAACGAAATGTAACATCTCTTGTCACTTCCTCCTTTGAAAATCAACTAAAAATCTCCAGCAAAACCCTCTCCGACTCCCTTCGCACTGTTCACTCCTCCGCCTCTCCCCCAAACAACTTGCCTTCCGTGCCTCCAGAACTTGTCGAGTATGTCGAGCACGGCCGTAACCCAGATATTTACACCCGAGAATTTGTCGAACTCGTGCGCCGAGGTAATCAGCTTATGCGCGGCAAACTCAACGCCTTTGGAACCTTTCGCGATATCTTGGCGGAGAACATCACCACGGCCATGCCTGAGTTGCGCGACGATGTGGCCCAGGTTGTCGAGGCCACTGGAGGCGTGCCACCCGGGAGGAGAAATGGTGAGCAGCCGCAACAGAATGGCAATGCTACTAACCATGCCTCATCGTCAGCTGCTTGAGGAGATGGCGAAGATGGATGATTATGATGATTCACCACACTGCTCAGGCTACGAGCATGTTTATTTCGAGCGGTTACGGTTTCGGGACTGCAGGTTTTATGATACCCTAAGCGCGTATAATGCCGCGCAACTTAATGCATTATTTCTGGTGTCAAAGCAGCGTTAAATGCCGTGATTCAATATTTGTCATCAACAGCTGCCATGAGGAGTTGATATCAACATTGATTGAATAGCCCACACGATGACAACAATTATTAGCATTGAGGTCTTCATAAATGTGGCATGAGCAGAACCTTTTGCGGAAAACCATCTATTATACCAAGATGTGACATTGTATGCATGAAACACCCCAGGAACCGATCTAAAGGGTCCGCGTCCATCCCAGGCCCTCAGACTCTAACAACAAGCAACTCGCTACCCTCTAGCATTGCTCTGCATTCATTGATGTCTATCCCTAAAATAAACGCCCCAATGGTATGTTGTGTGGAATAAGATGAGTGAAAAGTGCCCCTTATATGTGCGAGCCGTTCACAGTGACAACGGCTTTCTCCTGCCAAAGAGTGGAATGTGCTTCATGCATATGTATGCCGAACCAACCAGCGTCAAAATGAGGATCACCACTTGCCAAGGGAGCAAGACAGCTGCCGCCATGAAGAACTTGCCGTATCGTCGTACAGCATCTACCAGCCGGTCGTGGGCATCTCGGCGCTGTTCAAGATCATCTCGGAGCTTACTGTCCCGGGGGGGCTGTGGGTGGAAGTCCTCTTCACTGGTGGTTGCATAGTCGTCGTTTTCGTCTTCTTCTTCATCATCCTCATCCTCGTCTTCGTCATAGAAGTCCGCATCCTCATCATCACTATCCCATAGGTCGTCATCGTCATCATCCGCGCCGGATGGTCATGAAAAGTTGAAACCGCCAGGGAATCCTCCACGCTGCCTCGGGTCAGCACCACCAAAGTTAAAGTGGGCGCCGCCACCACCACCACCAGGGAAGCCCCCAGCAGATCGGAAACCACCGCCGCCGAAGCCACCCTGCTGGCCCATCATGCTGAAGAGGATCTCCGGGTCGATGCCACCCATACCTCCTCCCATGCCGCCGCCACCGAACATGTCGTTGGGATCCATAAGATCATCGCCGTTGTCGTAGGCAGCACGCTTCCTAAAGGTGGTATTAGTAACTTATCTGGCCGCCAGATTTTAGAATTACTTACTGAGGGTCGCTCAAGCACTCGTAAGCCTCCTGCAAGTCCTTGAACTTCTCCTCGGCGTGAGGATCGCCGGGATTCTTGTCAGGGTGGAGCTTAACAGCCATCTTGCGATAGGCCTTCTTGATCTCGTCACCTGTAGCGGTCTTCTCGACGCCAACGATCTTATAGTAGTCCTTGCGTTGAGCCTTCTTGAGTTCAAGCTCCGCCTTGCGAATTTCTCGCATGATGGTACGGTCCTCTGGATCGAGCTCCTGGATCGCCTTCCACTCCTGAACGGCGTCTTCCCACCTCTCGGCACCACCCAAAGCATTGGCCTTGGTCTTGCGGGCCTTTGTGTAACCGGGGTCAAGGTTAATGGCCCGCTCACAGTCGGCGATGGCATCGTCGTACTGCTTGAGCTTGATCTTGCATTGTGCCCGGTTCTGCAACAGCTTAGAGTTCATGCTCTTATTGGAAGGGTCAATTTCCAGAGCATTGGTGTACTTCTCGATAGCTTGTTGTAGACGACCTGCCTTGAAGTCGGCATTGCCCTCCTCCTTCATGCGGTCAAGTCTTTGGACAATTCTGAGCCACTTGACGGCATCACGGAAATCAGGATCACAGTTGATAGCCATACGGAAGAACTGGATAGCCTTATCGTTCTCACCCTGACCATAGAGAACACGTCCTCGGAGAACAAGAGCCTCGGGGTCCTGGCTGTTGTTTCGGAGGAGGTTCATAGCAATATTTTGCGCCTCTCCCAATGAGTTTTCCCGTCCCATTAATAGATAAGCCTCTCCACGCATGAGCTGCCACTTGCGGGGCTTGCTGACACCGGGACCCAGGCCGCGCTCAGCCAGGTCTAGAGCATGGAGCACCATGGACATACCAGATCCAGATCCACGTGCAAGAATATCACGGGCAGACTGAATATGATGCAACATCTCCTTCGCAGGGGCCATGTCCTTAGCAGATGGTGGGGGGCCAATGCGGCTGAAGGTTGTCATGGCTTCCTCTGGTCGGCCCATAGCAGTATAGATACGGGCCAAGCGCAGAAGAATCTTGGCATTCTGAGGATCATAATCGGCAGCCCTGGAGCAGTCTTCAAGAGCATGCTCATATTGGCCATTAGACATATAAGCAGCAGCTCGGTTGCCTAGATAAGTAGCGGAGAAGGGGAACAGGTCGACAGCTGCGATTAGATGTCAGCATTTGGAGATGCATTCAGGCAGGTTGCAAAATCCCGGAAATAAGAGCCTGACGGCAGGTGGCGATGCATACCTTTGCTGTACTGCTCGATAGCCTTGTAGTAGTTCTTCTCCTTGAAAAATCGGTTACCAGCAGCCTTGTAGGCTTCGGCGTCTTCCTCAGGCGTAATTGTTGGGCTTCCAGGGTTGGATTTGTGAGGAGGCGGCGGAGGGGCGCCGTCATCATGACTGGAGCCGTTGGGAATAGGGACCGAAAAGTTGGTCTGGGCCTTCGGGTTGGGAGGAGTAGTTGAACGAGCGCCATTAACAGGCTCGCTGTCGACATCCATGGAGTTACCGTTCATTGCGGCGGCGAGAGCGGATAATCGCTTTCGTTCTTCGGGAGGGAGGTTGAGCGGATGCGTATCGGGCTCGTATTTGTGCCGACGAGAGGAAGAATGGGAGTGAGAATGGCCCGGGTCGGTAGATTGCCTCGACAGTCTAGAAGAACGCGAGGAAGGTTTTGTGGACTCGGCGGCGTAAGAAGCGGGCCGAGATAGTCTCTTTGAAGACTTTGAGGGCGACTTTGCTCTCGCTGGAGAAGAAGGCTCCGAGTATGCGGGAGGTTGCTCGGCCGGATCGTGGTTCTCACGGTCGCGCTCCTCGAAAGTGGCGGATTTCCTAGTTGAGGAAAGAGAAGGAGGAGTGGAGGAGGACGTTGGCTTCTTGCCGCTACCAAAGAAGTTCTTCATTTGAGCCAAACAAAGTTTGGTTCAGACAGATAGAAAACTAATACTTTTAGGTAGACGGGATGGAAGAATCCCCAAGAATCCCCGTAACAAGCTTATGCCGGATACTTTACTTTAACGTTACTTGACCGAGTCGATGCCCTAAACGGGCGTTAAGAAAAAAAAACTCGTTTTTTTTTTTCCGGGGCCGGTCGACTTCCCAGTGCCTGGCTGGACTGGACTTCACTGGTGGCTCCGGGAACGGTCGTGCGGCTCTGAGCCTAAAAGGGGTCGAGTCAAGTTAAGTGTGGTGGGAATGCCGAACACCAGACGGACGGAAGAGGACCGGAGCAGCGATGATAGATGTTAAGGAGTCAAAGCATAGGTAGGAATACAAAGACAATGAAGAAGTAAAAGAGTCACAAAATGAACAAGTAGATGAGAACAAAACTCAAGCAGATGACAAAAAGGTGACCCAGAGGAAAGAAAAACAAACAAGTCGGGGGCAGGGAAGAGGAAAGTAATGAGATGATGAAGGAAACGAACCCTTGTTGAACCAATACGCAGAGCACAGCCTGAACCAGCATTCAGCTGCTAATTACGGAGGTAGCCGCGAAAAG
>NJCR01000302.1:0-72241 GCA_002234235.1 Fusarium hostae
ATAGCGAGTAGTTTTAATTGATTAGATGGTTTATGGTGGTTTTAAAGCGATTTAAAGTCAAGAGGTTGAGATTTTTGTGACACTCGCTTATCTGTGACACTCGCTTATCATACACGTTATAGACTATATTTATTAGTACTTTTATAAATTCTAGCTTATTAGCTATTAATATAACTTCTTTACATTAATTAAGCCTAATATGCATTAAATCTACCATTAAGAGATATAATACTTTACTTCACTCAGTATTACGCCTTACATTATCTGCCAATAATAAACCTAATATGGCTTAGTTTAACATAGTTAGACTTAACTGTTATAACTATCTTAAGTGGCTAAAGCTAGATTATATATTTTCTATTAAGTATAATTATTATTATTATTTTACTGCTACTAAAGTGCAGTAAATTCCTTTAATATTTAATGCATTTTATTTATCTTATTAGTAATATTCTTAAGTTATTTATAAAGTTATNNATTTAACTTCTAAGTCATTAGAACTCTAGGAAGAGTTATCTGCTTTATTTATTTTCTGGTCAGTAGGTATAGAATTAATAGGTGCTATAGACTGCTGGCCTTAAAGGTGGGCAGCTGCATTCTACTGCTGGATGGGGTTAATGTTAATAGATATTGTATTTATATTGCTTAGCATTATACAGTATGGTCTAAATAAGAGCTATTAATATATAATAATTAAATCTAACTGTATTAAACTAAGCTATATTAAGTTTATTATTAGCAGATAATATAAGGTATAATGCTAAGTAAAGTAAAGTATTATATCTCTTAATGGTAGATTTAATATATATTAAGCTTAATTAATATAAAGAAGTTTTATTAATAGCTGATAAGCTAGAATCTATAGAAGTGCTAATAAATATAGTCTATATACTAAATGTGTCCTAGTGCGATTACATTCTAAGGCGTGATCCTGTTGAGGGGATTATGGTTATAGTCATGATCCTTTATAGATGATTATGGTTGGAAGTGTAATTATATAGCTAGTCTTTTCTATATAGTTGAAAAATGTAGGGGCATATATGATGTAACTGTGGGGTCGTAATAGAATTGCTTATTAACTATATTAGTCTATTTATTTTATTTTATCTTCTTTAATTTATTTATTAAGTTAAAATTATATTAAATTATATTTAAACTTTTTACTTTTAATTAATAATATTAATGCCTTAAATAAATAATTTTAATAAATTAAGTATTTATCTTATTATAAATATAAATAATTTTAGCTTAAAGCTTAATTAATTTATTTTTAATAGCCTCTTCTTTATATTTAAAATACTACTTTTTATTAATAATTTTTTAAGTTAATATTATTAATAATACTTAAAAAAATAATTATATTAAAAATCTATTTATTATACTTAATAAACTATAATTATTATAGAAGTATTTTAATTTAATATAAGGGTTATAATAATTTAACTTATTTAAATTAATTATATAAATATTAACTATCTTTTAGTTAATATAGTTTAAATATAATATAATAAAATTCCTAAATATTATAATAAAAATATAAAGAGATTTTTAATTATTAATAAATATCTTTTTAGCCTTAATAATATAAATAAATATTTTAAGAGAATTAAAAATTAAGTTTATATTTATAAAAAAATAGCTAATAGAAAATATATTAATTAAGCCTTAAGGATAAAGCTTAATAAAGAGAAGAGATTATATTATAACTATAATATTTATATTATATATACTCTATATTTTTATTTAATTACTATAAAACTCTATTTAACTTAATTAGCATTAAGCTTTTATAATTAAAGCTAATTTATTTAAATTAATATTAATTTATTATAATTAAAATTAATTCTATAATAACCTTATTAATTACTATATAAATTACTTAATATATAGAATATATTTATTAATATTTTTATAGTACTTAACTTAGTAGCTATTAATAATACTTCTTTATATTAATAAGCTTAATATATATTACTTAATTATTAAGAAATATAATACTTTATACTGCTTAGCATTATGCCTTATATTACCTGCCAATATAAACCTAGAATGGACTAGTTTATCCCTTGGAAACCATAACCGTCACACGATGCTTGTGTTGTTTGTGGGTAGGGAGTGTTCAAACGTTGTCTCGTTGATCGAACTTCTCTTCCTTATGCAGTGGACTCATGGCGTCGCTGGTGTGATAGGCCCTGACGATTATCGTGCTGATTCCATTGGTATCAGGAAACGAAACTCAAGTGACGCGTGATCTGTCACGGGACTGCCGCTTTTACGGCCTATTCCTCAGCCCCCCTCCGCGAATCATGAAACATACTCCTTCAAACTCAACTAGTCGTAAGAGAAAATACGAATTCATTCCAGGCTTCCAATAGTCTGCTTTGCCATCAGTGGGGCTGCTGCCCAACCCGAACTCGGCATCATCTCGAGAGTTTTGATTCTATCAGCCAAAAGCGCGGTAAATTCCTGCCTCTTAGTAGGCACATTTACCTGGATAGACTGGTTGCGAGCCTCATTATCCTCGATGGTCAGGTTCTGAGCAAACTCTATCCAGTCATCGCTTACGAATCCGTTTATTTGCAACGTTTGATCAAAGGTTTGGTTATTGGCAATGCGAATTGTACCTTGTTTAATATTAGCTTCCCAGATGATGTCCCCTTAGGACCTGGCGTACCGAGTTCTTGGTTGGATTGATTTTCATCCAAGCTATGAAATATGAGGCATTCATATTCCTCTTGCGTAAGGCGAATCATCCCATCACCTATGAAAGCTAAGTTAGCTATCTCCCATGACAGAAGAGCCGGAATACGCACCGTCTGGGCTCTTGCCTCGAAGGACTTCAGCTATCTTCAGCCCTTGTCCCTTGCCGAGTCTATGCTCAACAACTTGATTGACCTCATGAAGGACTGAACTGTTCAACATGTGAGTGCAACCCGGGTTCTCCCGCTTGTCCTGATCATTTTGGACAACAAGACCAACATGAGAAACTTGAATATGAAGTATGAGCGTGGTTTTGAGAGTTGCGAGCTCCATGACCATTCTATTGGTATGCTCTAAATCTTCAGGGCCGGTCATGAAGTGGTGAGCGACGCGACGAAACGAAGATCCTGTGCTGGACTTCTTTTTGACCTGTTGGACATGATCATCTAGCTTTTCAGCATGCTTTAGCATATTTGCTAAAGCTTTCAGAACTCCTTTGGTTCTGATTTCTTCGATGGTTTGGACAAGTTCTATGACTTGAGCAATACTGGAGAGGTCGTTGCAAATGAACTCTAGATCTTTCCTGCCATTTTTATGGATCTCTATGGCTGTAGAGACTCTTCGGATAAGTTTGAGGGATTGATCAATTGTGGCAGTAGCGGCTGCTACAGCTCCGATAGGGTCAATCTGTAAGTACAACTGTGTTAGTCACAATGACAGAGAAAGGGTATTTGGATATGAAAATCACCATGGTGGAAGTATTGGTAAAGTGGATTTACTGCTAAGTGGCTAGGCAGATTGAAGGCAAAGGAATTCAGAAGAACGGGTCCGGGCCTATAGCCACTTCAAATTACAAACTCAGTACACTGATACGGCTAAAAAGTCCACAGAGGGAATTTCCGCCCTCCAGTAAGGCATGCATGCTGACTGGCATTGATTGCGGCCACGTTGGTTCTTCTTCCTAAGCCGCACACGAGTAAATACACCCTTTAATCAGCTGTTCATTTTTGTACCATCTGATTGGAAAGGAGAGGACACCCATTCGGCGGTAGGCTGTGACGTTTTTGGTAGATGAGGGGTTATTTTATCGTGGTGTAAGCAAAGCCCATGGGCCGTTTTCCAAAGCTACGTGTAAATGCAATGCAATGCAGTTCCGTCACATCGGGCAGCCAACCAGGCTGACTACTATTTGATGACATGCATGATAATATTGTTTTGCGAACTCACCTATGCATACCATTGAAAATCAGTGGAGGCTTAGCCTTTCTGCATTTGATTCCGTCCACCAGACCGAGCCTCAAGTTTCAGGGCTGTTGGGGTCCCAGACTTATCTTTCCATCTACTTGTGTAACTGATCATCTGATGAAACTATCATATGTGTCCCTGGCTTTTTTTCCCACGTCCTTTCCATGTTCTATTCGACGCCAGTCTTATTGAAATAGCTTAAAATGGACTCTCAAACAATCTCTCACCATGCTTCTGGAAACCAGGCAAATCACCGTTCGATCCAAGTCAACGGCGCCATCGGAGACCATCTAGAGATTCGAAAAGCTATTATAAAAACCTTGAATCTCAGTCCCCTTCAAGCAACAGCCTCAACACCATCTAACATCAAGGACGATTTCTACTTCGGACCAATTCCGGCTCTTGAAGAGGATCAGGATGAGGGTTTTGAATCTGAGACCATGCAAGAACTACCACCGGGCATTTCAGAAGCCGATTTCCATTACATCAGTAACGTCAACAGCAGTTTGATGGAAAGATACGAAATACTGCTAGACCAAACTCCTCATGTGAGGGCGACTTGTGTGAAGCAACTCCGTGACAAGGCCAGCGATCAGAAAATGAGAATCAAGGTTCACATAACGCTTGTGGAACAATGGTTTACAGCTACGAAAACGACTCGGCAAAGCCAAGGGTCGATAGGTGAAAACGGCATGGAGGATCTGAAGCAAAGACTAGACAATATACGTGACAAACTACAGGACGCTATCAATTCATTCCCACGAGTTCCCACTCGAAGCCAGGTAAGAATCGAATCCAGTGGCGTATCGGAACGCTAATGAACGGGCGATAGGGTCGGTCAAGTGAACGTAAAATTCGAAATTCAAAGATCTTCAAGGACCTCAATAAGCTCATCGAAAAGATTGGATTTGATGTTTCCGCTATCGAAAGCTTGGTCTACCGGCTTTCAAACTGCCAACCAGCATCTCAATCAACAACGAGCTACACCAGACTCTACATTTCAAGTTCAGCCACGAAGACACTCTATCGTCACTGGTGTGAAGCTTGCCCAGTGAATGGCCAAGAGCAATCACACGGACATACAGCTCTCGTTGGACTTGTACCAGTGCAAGAACAGGAGCCACTTTGTATCAATCCAAATGAAGTTGCCATCACCGGCCATCACGTTGCTATAGAGTCAAACTTTAGCAAGGGAGACTACATCTGGTTTGAGGCTCACTCCAGATTGGTCCTTCCAGGGGACGAGAGTGACGCTGTCTATTCAGAGCCGTCTTCGCCTTTGGTGACGGTAATGAATGGGCTTCGCCAACGTTGGCGCCGTGACTCTGGATACTCATCTGGCACTGCGTCATCGTCAGATCAGCGAATACAAACATCACAAAACCTTTCTGAATTTTGCCGGGTTCAGGTATGTCCTGGAAGCCTTGCACAAGGCAGCGATCGTCTAGCCATGTGTATAGCTGTTGATCAGGATAGCGGCCACCAAATATTCTACCTGGATGAGAAGAAGAGACCAAAGACAAGTTGTAAACCTCTCACTCTCTCCAAAATTATACGGGAGGGGGATCAGAGAAGGCTGCAGTCGAAGAAGAGAAAGAAATATCGGCGCTATCTCACTCTCTTCCAACGTAGTCGAGCCCTTCGAAACAACCGTTTCAAGCTGGCTTTAAAGCTTGCCGAAGCCACTCTCCGATATGGCTGGAGAGAATGGCTTGGGGATGGATGGGGTACACGAGATATCAAATTCTATCCCATTGAATCTGAGAAGATGCCATTTCTGCAAGCCGCGATGTTCGACCACGGATCTGGAAGGCCAAAAAGGTTCATGTACCATCTCGGACATGTTCTTCTGGAGCTTGGGCTTTGGAAGGAGCTCAAAGGGCATATTATCAAGCAACAGCTGGATAAGGAATTGAGTCGTTTGGGAACTGAGACAAGTGTTCAATACCAGGAGGCAGTTCGCTACTGCATGGCTTATGGTGAAAGCAGCAACGATGAACAAAGCGACTATGAAATGTTCCAGCAGACTTTTTATCAGTCAGTCATTAGTCCTCTCAGGGAAATGGTTAAGCGGAGTGAAGTAGATGACATGGAGTGTCAGGAGACTATTGATTAGAAGTCCTGAAACATGGTGTATATATAGCCTGGGAACCTAGTGTGTTGTCTTCGAAGTAATATTTTATTTAACAAGGGTTTATATATAAGGTATTAAGAATTTTAATTACTTGTAAATATGAATCCGGTCCTCATTCCAAGGCGCAAAGAGTGAGAAAGCATTTGAAGTCTGTCAATCTCATATTTGAGATCTTTGATCAAACTTTGATTCCCAATGGTCAGATAAGATTCATCTGACTCTGAAATACCACTACAATCCGTCATTGCCTCGTTTTCAACATTGGATTCCGATGTCTTTATCTCAATCTCTTTCAGTAGACTCTCTAGAATTATCCCTTCGGTCTCAAGATCATCTGGCTCTGATTTGGTCCGCCACTCCTCTTTTGATGTATTAGCAAATACTGTGGTCAAATAATTGGAAGTATGGGATGACTGACTTGACTCTTCAATCAGTATGTTGGCCACGCTAGTCAAGCATTTTAGTACGCTCTGTGCAACTTCGTGGTCGATAGTAGGTAGTCGATCCAGCTCGTCGTTGGAAAAAGATGTTCTCCAGACCTGGAGCCTCTTGAGTTCCTCGCCTAACAATAGACTCTTTAAAGTGAACTTCGTTAGATCTGCATCTTCATTCAAGGCGGGATCCATTTCGGTCATTGACGCCCCTTCCTTCACTGAACCATCCACTGATGCTTCCTCAATATCAGAGGATTTATCACCTTTGGAAAAACTGGCCGTAGACCCTCCATCGCTTGTGTTATCGTTACTGAGAGTAGTGGCAGGACTGGAGGGTATATCGTCCGGCTGACTTTGGCTTATGAGGACTTGCTGGTCCAGCATCATAAAAGTCCAATAACGAATAATAGCTTGCATAAGCCTTGATACCAGATGCCCCTTTCTACCACTGGCTGTGTGTGATGATTGCCGTGACCCTAGAAGCGATGAAGCTTGCACTCCGGCCTGCTGCTCCTGAACCGATATTTGGTTTGTGCAAGATTTAGCTACCGATCGAGTATGATATTTACTATTAGAACAGGATTTGCACTGGCACTGATAGTTTGATGGTATTTGTGACATTGTGCTGTTTTGGGAAAAGACGTGGAGATGCTGTGAGAAAACGCTGAACAGCGCGCAAAAGAGCAAGAATGGGTCGCAAAAGGCAGGGCGAGCATAGCGATAAGGAAATTTGCCTTGGTGAATTCCCAGGGAAAGATTATCTCCCATCTGACGAGTTGGTGCCCAAAATGGGCAACCCACAACCTGCTTAGATGTGTTGGTGGTAAGATGCTTGGTGGAAGCCACTATAACGCATAGCAACCCTACAGCAGAAGCTTTTATCCCATAAAGGAAGGTGTAAGGCAATTCAGACATGAAGCTATTCAATATTAGGAAAAATCAAGCGAGTCTTGGATGCTGTTGGCTGTACGTCTCGTCACATAGGCGGTCTCGACACGTCTCTTGACCACACCGAAGGCTTGGCTGCAAATTTACGGGGTCGTGATTGCTCCGATTACTTGCCCGCTGTACTTGGATGATATGGGGTCATTGATGTGGTCAGAGACTCGCATAAGGTGTGCCCACCTCTGTTTGTAGATTTCATCACAGGCGAAGAAGGAGTGATAATAACGCGTTGTCGTGTATAATGACTCTTATGATGCAACCCCATGAGCTGTGAAAGGCATGTAAAACCTGTTTTTAGCCATCTAGGACAACTGTGGCGCCTGCGGGAAGACAATTTAGTTGAGTTCAGTATGTATGATGGTGTTAAAAAGAACCAGGATCGCGGGAAACAAAGAGCATAAGCTGTGATTTGTAATATCGGTCTGAGTCCTCTTCAAGATAGCCAGCACCCCGCTGTTGAACTGCACTGAAAAGGTAAATCACTAAACTTGGTCTATAGCTTGACATGCCTTGCTTTAGAAGCAACCGATGAGAAATGGGACATAGACTACAATCACATATGCAGGATTTCAGCCACCCTTTATTACATCGCGTAATCACGGAAGAGTGGACACAACCTCGGGGTAAAGGCTTCCAGAAGTATCAGCCACTCCCCTCAGCAGAAACATAGTCAATATTGGGAAGCCACTGAGAACACAGATTTCTACAGAGCGAAGTCATATAAGGCATAGAATAATAAGGCCTAATTCACCATCTCCATACTCACTGGCAGCAATACCTAAATGAACGTCTTTAATGAGTCAATAACCACCTTTATAGTATAATAAATATCAATAATAATCCTCACAACTAGTCTTTATCTATCAGTGTAAGTGCATTTCGGCCTTGATAAATATGGTTGGTTTTGTATTAGTAATGGGGCCCAGATTCGGTCCTGCACAGAGGGCCCTGACCAGGTATTTAAGCCCAAAAATGGGCCTGCTCAGGCACCTCAGTCCAAGCTCAGCGCCTAATCAGATTAAAGCGGCAAGAAATCAGCTCTAGGAATGCAAATATGTTTTGGTATGCTTAAGTTTCGTCTCCGAGTTTGTTGGCGTGTAATGAAAAATGTCTTGTTGGAAACGTCAGGGAAGTAACCAGATAATTATCCTCATTAATTCCCCCAAAACCTCTAATGCTAAGTCAACATGTCAATTGATATTGTCCATTTGCTCTTTCATCCATAAAATAATGCAAATCGAATTTTAACTGATTGTCCTTAGGCAATGACGTGTTCGAAAGGAAGGGGCAGTAGGTGTAAAGGTACGCTAAAACGAAACCAGCCACGATGAGACCGGAGAGAGCCATCCCAGCAACACCACGATTAATGACAGATCAAAAAGAAACAGGAACAAAAGAATTAAATCGTCACAAACGACGACGTCAATGCGTAATCAGGGAATCGAACCCTGGGCTCCCCGACGTTACTCGAATGGCAACGGAGAATTTTACCACTAAACCAATTACGCTTCTAGTTGATGTATCGCTTCGACACTATCGTGATCCAAGGGTCCCAGAACACTCTCACATGGGAAGACTGAAGATTGTTCCAAAAATGGACACCTCTCACTTGAGCAATTGAGCAATGGCACGGATCCTGCATTACCTAGTCGACATATTGGACGTCACAATCTATTAAGCTAACTAGTTCGTATATCTAAAGTCGTTACCGTAACCCATCCATCTTTCCATTCATATATACCCTCAATTAAGTCAAGCCGAGGAAGAGCGGCAGAGCAAACGCGCAAGAAACCTGAACAGCCAAAGGCACAATAGCATATGTACCCGCAGAGAACTTGCCAGGAGCAATAGTCCAACCCCAAGGTGCACCAAAAGCCATGTACATCATACCAGCGGCAAGAATGATACAGATGAGGAAAGTCCACTTGAACCGATGCATCATTTTGTTCAACCCGATGTAGATACCCGTAGGACCCAGCTCCTTAGAAGTCGACGACCACTCAATGTTGACGGAAAAGGCGTGGCATAGAAGAGCCTTGGCACAGTTGATACTGATACCACCAAAGAAGAGAAGAAGGAAGGGAAGCCATTTGCAAGCTTCAAGGATAGCGACCCAGAAGGACTTTTCCTTCAGACGGTGACGGGTCATGCTTGTGGCGATGGAGGCGACGCCGTTGAAGATGACTAGCAGGGAGACCCAGATACCCCATGATGGAGTGTAGAATTGATCGAGGTCTTGGAAGAAGAGACCAACGAGGACGTAGTTGACCAGAGTGAGAAGCATACCAGCTGCGATGGCGTAGTCTATAATTGTCAAAATGGTACTCAAATGGGGTGGAAATTGGGAACTTACAGGTGAATATGTAGGCAAGAATGGAAACCTTGCTGGTAACTGGCATGTTACTCCAGAGGAAGCGGAGGAAGAGTCGAGTAACAGGACCTTTGTATATCCACTGGTAGCTGTGAAAGGTTAGAAGTTGTACAGCAAGCAATAGAGGCTCAGGACTTACAAAGGATGGAAGACAAGCTCATTGCATCCATAAGCGTACTTCTCCCATCTGTTCAACTCATCATAAACCGTCAACGACACGCCCTCCTGGAACCCACCATTATGATACGTCGCCAACCGACACACCATACCTGCCATCTGAACTCTCAAACTGATATCAAAGTCCTCCGAGACATGTGAGTCAGACCACCACTTAGTGACCTTGTCTGAGGGATCAACAAACGAAACACTCTGAATAGCCTTCCATCTCAAGAACGCATTATGTCCCACAAACGGCGCGACATCCCCAGTGCCGACACCATACTTGATGGCTGTGTACACAATGTCGGTGAAGTATGTGATACCGTTCTCAAAGATGTTGTGTGCAACTTGCATAACGCCTGAGCCGTGCTGGAGAATGGCGACTTCGGGAGATTCATACATCTCGAGCGCGCCGTAGAGAAGGCAGTCGATGGGAACACGGGTATCGCAGTCGATGAGGAGGATGATCTCACCCATGCGGATATTCCCTTCCGCCCACGTCTTACCCTCATCAGCATCAACCATATTCTGCAACGCCTGCTCATACAACCGATCATCATCCTCAGCACTTAAATCATCGTACGCACAACCCCTAGCCTCACACTCAAGCTCCGTAAGTCTCAACATCTCGTCCTCAACCCTATTCGAGAACGCAAGACAGTAATTCATGTTACTAGCCTTCTTAAACTTTCCCTTGCGCACAAAACCAAGTTCGTTAGCGCGGCCTTGGGGACTGACTTCTGATTCATCTTGGTTGTCGACGTCAGGGTCAACAGGGGGTGAGCGTTTGAACCATGAGAGGAAGGACTTGGACTTTGGGGATTTCTTGTTGGGAAGGCGGGCGCAGTAGCCGATGCCGTTTTCGCGGTAGTATTGCTTGCGGGCGGCGGCGAGCTCGGGTTGGATGCACTGCATGCCGTCGTCGTTGATGTAGACTGAGGCTGTGCCGCCTTGGTTTTCGTAGTGTTGGATTGCGGCCATTACGGAAACCATTGTAGGGACGATGACACTAATAAGTCAGTCAGAATGAAACAGACACTTGTGAGATGAGATTGAACTTACCCTCGGAGACCCTCCTTGTAGACAGGCATCTGGACGGTGATGTGAGGAAGTTGATAGTCTCGGTAGCGCTTTGTGTTCGGCTTGACGGCTGTCATAGAGTATCAGTTTTGGTCTCTGTGTCAAAAGACAAGTACTCACCAGAATGGAATTTCGAGTTCCTCAAACAGATTCCAGCTGGTAAAAGTAGTTGGAAGGCACTACTGACGACGACGATGAAGAAGAACTAGACCATAGTCAGTAAATATTCATTTTCGATTGAGGTTTCCATTCTTACCAACGACAAAACGCACAGAGGCGGGATTACGACGCAGAGGATAAAGCGCTTGTAATCACCATCCCAAGACCACTGTCGAATCAACTGCTTAATGTCAGCCATCACTCATCATTCAACGCATTGCTGCAACTCACTCTTGACACACCCACGCTCTGCGTGAGAATGACCAACATGATAACAATACCAATTCTGAACGAGTGCACAAGAAGAGTTGGACGTTTGAGCTCCTGGCCCTCAACGTCTTCATCTCCTTCACCTCCCTCTTCAACCTTGATAGCGGCCTGGTAGACCTCGTTTCTCTCATCAATGGCACCACGAACGGGTGTTGGCATACCATTGACGGATTGCTCTTCTGTTTGGGCGAGAAGACCGCGAGGCATATTGGGGCCAACAATCTGGAACAGCTATGAGCGACTTGAATTGTTGGAGGCGAGAGGCCAACTTACGAATCCGAGCATCTGCTTCTCAACATTGTGAGCCACTGTGAGAACAGTCCTTGCCTCATGAGCCCAGATAAGAGCACATCGCTCTTGGACAACAATGCATGAACTTGTCAAATGCACAAGCGTCTCATGGACATCTGCAAGACTGGGAATGATGGGAATGCGAGCGCCAGTGTCTTCATTCACTAGACTCGCTTGTCCAGGCTTGATGCTGTCTAACACTGAGTTGGTGACCTCAGAGGCCATAGAAACAATGGCACTCTCATCGAGGCGGTTGACAGCAGCGACCAAGTCTGGGCTTGGATCATCTGGGTTGTAGATGTATGTGCCGTCTGGCTTCTTGAGGGCAATGCATGTTGACGACCAGCCGCTTGTGATGGCGGTAGCGGCAGGTTCATCGAACCAGCCTAGAAGAGTTGCACGGCGAGCAATATACCTCGCGACCTATTTGTGTTAGTATTTGTGACGACAATGATGCATTGCAGGCTGCGATATGCTGGTAGGTAGCAATGTCTACCGCGCCACAACATGAATGAATTGGGACAAGCAGGATCGGTATGCAAGGGATGAAAAGTGATGCCGACGATATGAAACAAATCCACTCAAATGGACAGCAAAAGACTTACAACAGGCAGATCCGCAGCCGCGGCATCGGGAATCTGCATTGCAGCAGGCGTACCCGAATATGAGCTGTGAGCGGATCTCGACGGGGGACATCTCCTCGTTGGATATTCCGACGTCTTGTGCGTTCCATGATCACCCGCCTCAAGCCTCTTGAGAGTAGCAGAGTCAGTAGTAGGACTCGGTGGTTGGAGAACACCAGACTCTATGAAGCGAGAGGCAGACTTTTCCGAAGCCATTGGTGACTTTTCGGAAGTCATGGCTCACGTGGGAGATGAGGAAACTCTCACGGAACAGAAAAGAACGAGAGTTAAGAGCGAAGGTGATGATCTTCTCTGCTTCTACAGGGGAAGAGGGGTGGGGGGATTGGTAGAAGAAGAGGACTGAGTCGGTCAGGAGGAAATTGCCTAAGGTGAGAAAGCAGAATAACCGTGGGAAAAGTAAGTTATGAATACTTCCTACACACGGCTTATCCGGCGCTCTAGATGAAACCTCTGCTGTAAGTTTCGAGTCTCAAATCTCCCAATGTGCTGTAAGCGTCAGACAATATTTGACCCGGTCAAGACGCAACTGCAATACAATATTGTTTTTTTCAGCTGGCATCGCCCTCGTATCTTTGTTGCACGTTTGTTGGGACCACGCATATGCCAGCACGTAACACAAACCTGCACATCCCCGTCCATGCAGAATCTAACCAGCCCCCTGATTACTCCCCGTGTCCGAGAAGACTCCGTTCGATCACGTCTAGCGAGCTGATGCCAAGTCGAGTGTCACAGTAAACCCATAACGACCGAGGAGGATACAGTACCTGCCACCGTGATAGGAAGCGAACCTTTTTCTGCTACAAAAGTGAAGCTGACGACGGGGCCATTGCGTTTGTGATACTGACAAGGCGTGGCCTCGATATCAAGGCCAGTTGGTGGACGGGGAAACGAAGAGTGGATAATTTCCAGATGTTTTTACGAGCAAGGTCGCAGAAGCGTCATGTATCAGTGCGGCGTCTAATTAAACTAAAGCCTCGATGTGTTTTTTTCTCTTGGGGCCACCAAGACAGAGAATAACTCTAATATTAGAAAATAAGGTTAGGCATCGAGATATCGCCAAGACGAGGGTCCAATGAGAGGAGTGATTCAACTTGAGTAGATTGCAACGTACAAGCACGTTTCAGGGCGAGATAACATAGAGGTGATATGTTTAGGGAATAGTGCTATCCGCGGGCCGTGACCCGTTAGCGAAGGGGAAGAGAGAAGCGGTTAATTCGAAAGTTGAAAAATCTTGATAACGTCCCGTCCCCTGTAACAACCTCTTGGCGGGGACCGGGGTTACATAACCGCTGCCAGGGTTTTAACATTTTCTCTACCAGGATACTGACAATGTGTTCTAGGGGCAGACGATCTAGCTTCCCTTTTGATATCTAGCGGCATGCTCGACGGGGTAGCATCGCATATGAAAAACCTGCCTTCGCAAACGGACCACTTAGACCGTCGCGGAAGGTTCCCTAACTGGCCGTTGAGGCTTGCGGGCCGCAGAGCCTTATTAGGTACTCCACGAATCATGATTGTGAGTTGGGAAATGTGGCGTTTGCCGTTGACACAATGTTATCTCCTAGCGCAAGCCTCTCGGAGAGATATCAACGTGCCGAATGATTAGACCCAAATGGCGACATGAGTTTTTATTGTCTCAACAGTTTTTCTTTCTGTATTGCTCATGATTGCCACGTTGTACGTGCATTTCAGCGCGGCTGGTATCAGGACGATGCATAATCATCCCAGAAGAATGAGCTTACTCTTTGTTCCAGACCCAGGTGTAACCATCCCTGCATCATTTCGTCTTGGTGCTCGTATTGTAGTAAACAGACCTCTCTCAGTCTACCAGAGTCTAGATAATGACAAAGAGAAAATAAAAGTTTCATGAGGCTCATTTAACTGAACCTGTTTTGAACAATTAATCAACTCCCGTCCTTCCCTGGTCTTGTTTTTCTCTGGCGTACTCCACTTTTTAACACGCTGTAATGGAAGGCTCGAGGAGTGCTACGACCGCTGAGGATTCTTCGTCCCAGCGGGTTAATCCGTTTGCTACGCCTGGAGCTGAGTCTACTGAGAATCCGTTTGCGACACCAGTTGCTGCGACGCCTATTGCGGAATCTGTTGCTTCGCGACGGTTGACGCAGAGAAATGCATCTTCATATGAGAGTGAGTTTATTTACCTGCCATTGAAGTACTTGGTTGACATTTTATAGTCACTGGACCTCGTCGGCGCTTCAAGAGCAGTCGTCTTCAGGGCGAGTTTGAGAAGCCTTGGCTAGAGGAGAGGAAGAAGCAATGGAATTGGGACAGCACCATTTTCTACACATGCATTTTTATCGGTCTTGGTAAGTTCATGCATCACAGTGAACCTTCATTCTTTAACGTATTTTCCAGGAATTGGTGGTTTTCTCTGCTGGAAAGAGACCACCGGCGTTCCCCATCATGAAGTGAGTACCCCATTCATTGAGGCAATCGCCACTAACAAATGCAGTATTGCCTTGTCATGGACGATACTTTCCAGAACCTCAACAACTGGAATCATGAAGTCCAAATGAATGGTTTCGGGTACGTCTCCTCACATTTACTCAACTGCCTACTAACATCTTTAGAAACGGCGCCTTTGACTGGACAACAGACGATGAAGCAAACTCATACGTCGACTCCCAAGGCCTTCACATCGTCCCAACAATGACGCTTGAAAGCACAGACATAACCCGCGACCAGCTCCTAAACGGCTTCACAGTCAACATGACCACCAACAGCAAAACCTGGGGCACCTGCACCGCCAAAGACATAAAGAAGAACAACGACCGCTGGCCCTGCGCAGCACGCAGCAACGCCACATTAGGTCAAATCATCAACCCCGTGCGCTCAGCGCGTCTCAACACAAAGGGTAAAAAGACAATCAAGTACGGCCGCGTTGAGGTCACGGCACGTATGCCAAAGGGTGATTGGATGTGGCCTGCGATCTGGATGATGCCGCAGGACGAAGTCTACGGTGAGTGGCCTAAATCAGGCGAGATTGACATTGCGGAGAGTAGAGGCAACGACGCGAGGAAGTATCCCATGGGGAATAATCTTGTGTCGTCGGCGCTGCATTGGGGTACTGCTACGGAGAACGATCGCTGGCGGAGAGCGTATGGTGAATGGGGAGGTAAGAGGGTCATTTACTCTGAGGACTTTCACGTTTATGGTCTTGAGTGGAGTGAGAAGTATTTGTTTACCTGGCTTGATGGTCGTCTGAGAGTAAGTCTCCCATCTACATTTGGGACAATACTGACTCTTCGCAGCAAGTGCAATTCTTTGACTTCACCAAGAACAAGAATCTCTGGTCCTACGGTGAATTCGCCGGCGAGTCCATCAACGGCTCCATCCCCGTTGATCCATGGAGCAGCACCGGTCGTAAAAACACTCCTTTCGACGAGTCCTTCTATCTCATCCTCAACGTCGCAGTCGGCGGTACCAACGGCTGGTTCCCGTAAGTTCTTCTCCATTTCCCTTACAACCCCAACACCAAAATCCACTTTTTGATCTCGCTCACGATCTCTCGTTTACGTGCGGGGGACTTCTAGGCTAACCCACGTTTTTTTTACTTAGGGATGCAATCGGTGATAAGCCCTGGGCTGATAGCAGCGAGACCCCTATGCGTGACTTTTGGAAAGCGAATGATACTTGGCTGCCGAGCTGGGGACCCGTCAAGGATCGTGGAATGGTTGTTAAGTCGGTCAGGATGTGGCAGGAGGGAGCATGCTGAGTGGTTGCGTCGCAAAACACACGTGTTGGTATAATCTACGGAATAATGTTTATAGTGCTATCTTTTCTTGGATATCTTGCTTCGGTTCGACCTATAATCTTACATCGAACGGGGGATTGTTTGGGTCTAAATTCTTACTGTAGATATGAAATCGTAAATCCGTTATCTATCATTTTTTTCTCAAACATGTCACTCGATCTCGGTGTCGGCATCGGATAGGGTTCCAGATACGCTCATGCAGAGTGTTGCATCGGCGTCTTACTCTGAACTATGGGCCCCTGATTGCTGACTGGGTGCATTAAGTAGCGGATGAATAGCCCAATAGTATAATATGAGATCAACGAAAAGATTTACTATCAAAAGCCACTCGGTAATGACACTCGGGTAGAAGTGTATATGTGAAAAGGCATATAGTTCATAGAGCAAAGCAATAATCCACAAGGCTAAAATCTCCGGTTTAGCGTCGGCTTTGTGTGCTGTCGTCACAGGCGCTAACAACCACTACGAGAACATCACATGAAAAGTCCCCGTTCATATCCGCCAAGCGAAATACCCTCCAGCTAAGCGCTGAAAGATGTCTGATAACGCTGCAGCTAACAAAATGCAGTATCTCTGCCCCTTGTCTCGTGCAGCAGAACTTTTGATTGCATCCTCGTGTTTACACTCTTGGAAGTCTGTAGCCAAGAGGCCCAAGAGCAAATGGGGGTTACATTATTAGTCCTCGGTTATTTAACAGCGTTGCATCGGCATGTCCACTTCAAGCATCTCGGAGGGCCGCCAAGATAAAAGGTGCCAGCAGGGGTAACCAGGCCCAGCCGCAAGCCACACCAGATCGAGGAGATTAGTCCCCCTGTCAGCCGCTTCGATCGTTGACTCTGACCCTGTCGATCAAAGAAACTCTGACTGTGACTTTGTGGGTGGAACATGCGCTGGCAACCTCCCAGTTTATTTGTTGTTCGTGGACCATTTTTGCCAAGTCTGTCTCGGCAATCTAGACCCCGTGGGTGCAGACTGGCCTGATGTATCCAATATTCTAATCACAAGGCATCCTCTCCTGCGTCGACGCGCCCGTAGACGTGCATATGCCTTTCAGCTTCTGGCGCACCCACCGCTGTTCTCATTTTTGCATGTGTCTTTCTGTCTTAGCAGTCAGCATCTTATTGCTCTTGGCCACGAACGAAAGAAAAATGGTCTGACATTAAGCTAATGAACACGAGATTTCTTAGGGGGGTAGGATTTGGAGCGGAAAGTAAAAGGGATGTGGGCAGGTGATATACCTGAGGATTCCGTTATCGCCCAGCGGCCGTCTGAAGTGATATAACGTCAAGGTGCCGCAATCTCACTTCAATGTTTCTGCATGGGAAATAATCCTTGGAAAACCCCAAATCACATTCGTTCTTTTTTACCAGTCTCTCGTTATACGCCACTTCGTTGCCTTGTTTTTTTGTTTATCCACCATGTCACTCTTGCGTTTTGCTGCACTCGGTGCAGCGTTCTTTCACTTATCCTCCTCCGCGAGTGTCATTGTCCGCAGGGATCTGACACCGCCTGAAACCCCCAGAGACGGTTGGACGTACCTGGGATGCTATGTTGATAGCGTTTCGAAGCGTGCGCTCGATGGGCCTGTGCACTATGACAATGAGGGTCTGACCGCTGAGAAGTGCGTGGCCCATTGTGTTGGCCTTGGCTATGCGTTCGCTGGTATGGAGTATGCTCAGGAGTGCTGTGAGTAATTGTTTCTTGCGCCTAATTGTATGTGAATGGTGATTGACTGTTTCAGTCTGCGGTACTAAGAGGCCTACTACCAAGGCTCCCGAGGCCGATTGTAGCATGGCCTGCACTGGTGATGCTGATCAGCCTTGTGGAGCTGGTGATAGACTCACTGTCTTTGGCAAGTCTTCTGCCGGAGGTACTGCTGTGCCTTCCGGTGAACCATCCGAGACTACTTCTGCTACTGGCTCTGCGACCGCTACTACCGGCCCCATCGCCACTGATCTACCGGAAGATTGGTCCTATGGCGGTTGCTACATTGACCCTCCTGGTCGTGCCCTTTCCCCATTCGGCACTTCATCTTCCATGACGCCTCAGAAATGTATCGCTACTTGCATTGAGAACGGCTTCAAGATCGCTGGTCTGGAGTATGCTGAGGAATGTTACTGCGGTAACGCCCTCAACAATGCTGCTTCCAAGACCAAGGAATCTGACTGCAACATGGCATGCAAGGGCGATGATAGCCAGATGTGCGGTGCCGGAAATCGTCTATCCCTTTACTCCAATGGCGACTTTGAAGTCTACCCCATTCCCGTCGCTCAGGAAGATGACCTCCCTGGCGATTGGGAGTACAAGGGCTGTGTCTTTGACAACAACAACCCGTATGTCCTGGAGTGGCTGTACGAAGACTCAGGCAGCTATGCTACCAGCAACATGACCGTCCCAACCTGTCTCAAGCGCTGCCAGAAGTTCGGCTACTCCGCTGGTGGCGTTGAGTACGGTCGTCAGTGCGTCTGTGGCGATCTCAAAGCAGTTGAGGCTAAAGGCGATATCTGGAAGGACGACAGCTACTGCAGCATGGCCTGTCCCGGCAATCGCAACTACACATGCGGCGCAGGCAATCACATCAGCTACTACGAGTGGACCGGCACATCTCTCAACACGTTCCACTACGCTTCTGGACCTGCTGCAGGAAAGTATGATCATTTCTCCACTTCCCCCATTATCCCGCTCATCAGCTCCGTTGGCATCAACGACAAGGTTGTCTTTGTGGAGAAGCACGGTACATCTGCTGATGACACTGAGGGCTCGTTTGAGTTTGACTACTCTACCAACACCTACCGTGAACTTGCTCTCAAGACCGATGTCTTCTGCTCTGCTTCCTTCACTCTTCCCGATAAGGCTGGCCGTATCATCAACATCGGCGGATGGTCCGCTGAGTCAGTATACGGTATTCGCTTCTTCACTCCTGACTCACCCCAAGGAGTCGACAATGGCACCAATGTCTGGGAAGAAGACTACACGCAGCTGCGTCTCTTTGACCCCCGTTGGTACCCCACTGCCATCGTTCTTTCCAACGGTTCCATTCTTGCTATGGGTGGAGAGTCTGGTTCTGATGCTCCTATTGTTCCCTCCGCTGAAGTTCTGCCTCACCCTGCTGGTGTAACCAAGTCGACTTATCTCGACTACCTTGAGCGTGCTGAGAACATTGGTCGAACCAACTCGTACCCTCACATGGCTATCCTGCCCTCTGGTGGTATCTTCTTCACTCAGTTCAATGAGTCTCGTATCCTTTCTCAGGTTGACTTCCAGTCTATCAAGAAGCTTCCTGATATGCCGGGTCAGGTTGACAATCCGTTGACTGGTCGTAACTATCCTCTTCAGGGTACTATGATGGTTATGCCTCAGAAGGCTCCTTACAGTGATCCTGTTGAGGTTCTCATTTGTGGTGGTACAACTCATGAGCCTGGCAATGAGGCTCTTGACAACTGCGTCATTATGGCTCCTGATACTCCTGATGCCGACTGGACCATTGAGCGCATGGTAAGCATCCCCTTATCCCTACCATGTCAAGCATACTAACCTTCATAGCCCTCCAAGCGTGTCATGCCAAACATGGTCGCCCTCCCTGATGGCCGCTACCTCATCCTCGGCGGCGCTCAAGTCGGCCGCGGTGGTTTCGGCCTAGCCGACAACTCCAACCTCAACGCTGTCATGTACAACCCCGAGGAGCCTCTCGGCCAGCGCATGACGGTCCTTGCCAACACCACCATCGCCCGCATGTACCATTCCGAAGCTGTTCTCCTCAGCGACGGTAAGGTTCTCGTCTCTGGTTCTGACCCTCAGGACCAGGGTAAGCATCCACAGGAGAAGCGTATCGAGTACTTCTGGTCCGATTATTTGCTTTCTGGTGCAGCTCAGCCCAACTTCACTCTCACTGACCGTGATTGGGTTTATGGTGAGAGCTACACTTTCACTCTCACCTCTGATCTTGAGGAGGGTGCTGCCAACATGCGTGTTTCCCTCATGGCCTCTGTTGGTGCTACTCACGGTGTCAGCATGGGTCAACGCACTCTGTTCCCTGACGTCTCTTGCAGCGGTAAGACCTGCACCGTGACAGCTCCTCCTGATGCCTTCATCAGCCCTCCTTCTTGGTACCAGATGTTTGTGCTGGATGGACCTACTCCCTCGCATGCTATCTGGGTCCGAATTGGTGGTGATCCCGGAAAGTTGGGCAACTGGCCCAAGCTTCCTGGGTTTACTCCCCCTGGTGTTTAGGTTGGTGTCGTGTATGCATATGGCATGTACATAATCAGAAGCACTTACTTCTATGAGAGTATGATCAATCATGGAGCATACGATGATAATCATCAAGCGCGCGATTTCTTTGCATTATTTCTCAATTCTTCTCTTCATCCTTGGGTTAATGTGCCCATAACTATGGTTAATATGGCAGGATTATGCACGCATATAACAGCGTTGCGCAGGTCTGTTTCATTATATATTTGTATTTGTACATATTCTGTCTGATTGTCATGCCGTGTTTTTGACGCCTGTTCATCATTGAATGTTGGTCAGAATGAGTGAAATTGTTCGCAGTCTCAGCGAGACGCTTGAAGCTCAAGTTAACTGCAAAGGTCGCGTAAAACTGTGTCTCAGACGACTGGCTAAATGTCGCCAGCTGTACGGAGTAGAAGTAACCGTGACCAAGGTAAATGGTGACTGTCTTACACATGGGCGTCGAGAATGAGGAGGTTGGGATACGTGATCGCGTTGGGATCGCGTTGGTGTTTAGACACGAAAACACCGCGTTCATGTCGCGACCGTGATCCCCTGTTACTATAGGGTAGTTCCACCAGACATTTGACAATAAAAAGAATCATAACAGCAGCCCGACAACATAAGGTACAGAGCTTTGAAGGGCTTGCTATAACCCTGGTGATTTATTCAAGTGTCAATATTTTTGGCCATTATCTCAGGGGCTGTATTCAGGGATTTTCAAGGGAGTGCCTTGGTGAACAAGCTTGTCAGTATGAGTATTCAGCTTTACCATGTCTGCATCAATCGATGGAAACGCAAGAAAACCATATTTAACCAAAATTGCTTCAAGTCAGTACTTAGTACTTGAGGTCATTCAATCTGCCCGATGTTAAAGTTAAGTTAAACAAGCCAGGCTATTACAGTGGAGAAATACTTAAACATAATAGCCTCATTACAACAGCCAGCTCTGGTCAGTAGTATTTACCAGGCTTACGAGCATACTACTATCCAATCACAAGGCAAGATGGCCGAGCGGTCTAAGGCGCTGTGTTCAGGTTCCATTCAAACCAGTAACGATTCGCAGTCTCGAAAGGGGCCTGGGTTCGAATCCCAGTCTTGTCAGCTTTCTTTTTGTCCTTTTTGGCATTGAGAAAAGTTCATCACTTATCCAAGAAATTGATAGAGTTACATTTTGACACATTGAACTCGCTTGACCCTTTCCGTCGGGTACAGAAACGCACTTGTTGCGGTTTGCAAGTATCCGGTTTAATTCACTTACCAGGAAATTACCCGATTTTCCAATGAAACTCCACCCCTCACTCTGTCTCTTTGACAACATCCATCTCTATTCCTTTCTAGCTGGACAAGCTTCAAGAACTATGTCAAAGCGACTGCAGGAAATGATGAGGCGGGATAAACGAATCGCCATGTACGGCGACTCTCCGCCGCCACCAAGAACAGCAGCCCCATACCCAGAGGGCGAAGTGATATACAAGTGCACCGAACGCTATATCGTCCGACATGGCAATACTGTAACCAAGTACGCGATTCATCCGGATGGTATGGGTGTCAATGATACGCCGAATGAAGCACTGGTGCTGCAGTTTATTAAGGAAAACACGACAGTTCCCGTTCCCAAGGTCATCAGCTGCGATTGGGATCGCATTGAGCTGGAGTATATCGAGGGACAGACATTAAAAGAAGCCTGGCCATCTCTTGAACCACATGAGCGCACTGAAATATTAGCACAACTCAAAGACTACTTGGGTCAGCTACGTGCTCTGAAGGGATTTTATATCGGTCGTTTCGACGGACAAGGCGCTGTCGTTCCCAGCATGATGACACGATCTGGCGGCCCTTTCACAACTCTTGAATCATTTCAGGAATGGCTTGTTCGACCTCCGAAACGAATAGAAGAACAGTCATTACATTGGGCCCAGATGACAAAACAGCTTGGAGCAGATTATCCCATTGTCTTCACACACAGTGATATTTCGTCGCGCAATATCATGATTCGCGACGGTCGCATAGTCGCTATTCTGGACTGGGAGTGGGCAGGATGGTATCCTGTGTATTGGGATTATGTGTTTGCATTGCGTGGGCTGGATAATGTTGATTGGAAAACATTGGGGAGTTATCTTCCGTCACTGTTTGATGAGCGTTATGACTTGGAATACATACTCGTGTGTTTTATAGTATCTCTTTCTTAAACATAACCTTCTAGCTAGACCAACATTCCATACAAGCACCCCGGTCCCCTACACACAATTCTTCCCGTACAATGGAACACACATGACTGATATCCTGGCGAAATATCTAATGGTGTATCCAACAAACCAAGTCTGATCCTCTTTATCTAGTCCAAGCTAGGCAACATTATTCTCCAACAGCTTGTCCATAAGATCTCCCTCAACACAGTCATACCACTCTTGTGTCTGGTATCCATGAGAAACAAGTGCTTGGAGCCCTTCGAGTAGGAAATGCTGACAGTTCCAGTCAGCATCTCGGCCCGTCAGCGGAGTGGCCGCAAGGACATTGACAGGGTTGAGTTCATGACCCTTTCGAACTTTCACAGCCCCAGCATTGACATGATTGATATATGTCGCACTGTCAGGCCAGATGACTTTCCTGTGAATTCTATCGACCCTCCAAGGTTGCTGCTCATCGTCACGCTGTGCGTGGACGGTCTCATGAAAGCTCTTGTTCTCAGGCGACGTGAAGTACATAAGGACATGGCGTTTGTACCAGGCATCGATTGGGTTCCCTTTGAAGATGTATATAGTCATACAAATGGTTGAGTTGCCCATTGTTGAAGGGGAGGCTGATTTATACAGACAACTACTAATCCAGTTTATGGATAGTGAATACAGGCTCAAACAATACAGGCAACAATAACAGAAAAGAAAGAGGAAACTAGATGATACAACTCTCCAAGATGCACTCAGATTGAATGCATATTGCTGCTTTTTTATACCGTCATATCCATCACGTCCAACATACTGAGGTTTGTCCATCGGCGGCTACATGAAGTGTACTTGAGCATATAAAATTAGCTGATGGATGATATTGAGCCAACAAACAATGCCATTATCGCAGAGCTTGCCATGTTCACAACTAGTGCTAGAATATTCTGACGCTTCTGAAACATCTGTCGGCCGTCTTTCCAATGACATCCCTCCTTTCTGTGAAAGCCGCACAGCCATCGACCCTGTGGCCGCCGCAACCGCCAAGGCAGCTCGATGAATGCCTCTCTGGCCAGGCAAAGGTCGGCGTTTCAGGGCCTTTCTACACTTCTGAGATACAAAAGTCAGCTCATGTAGCCGCTTGATGGAACGTTAAGCACCCTGGCCAGGCAGCAGTAGGGGTAAAGCCAACAACCAACAACCAAAATCAGCCACGTGCCAACGGCCCAATACTGGAAATATCGGGAATAATATACGCGGCGCCTACAAAACTCTCAGCACTTCATTGCATTATAATTGAAAGGATCCAAATTTATAACTCATTTTGATACGGGATTCTGCTAGAGAAGACGCCGGTATAGTCCCCTCTTGTCTCGCCCTGTACACATCGCACTCTAAAGACTAAAACTTCAAACCTGCATACTATGACCCTGGTCCTTTCTAAGAATTAAAATTCACCACTGCAGCTGCGCGTAATGGTCGAAATCGATCCGAGACATCCCTGGGTGATAAGTGAAGAGAGCAAGAGAAGAGAAGAAAGAGGCTTAATCTTGAATAAGTTGAAGATAGTGTTCTGAACCCTCCCACTTCTGTGCATCAAGGAACACCCCAATTGCTTTATCTAGACACTGGTAAGCCCATTAGTCTTTCAAGACACCCATTCTGACTTACTTGTTTCGCGTAGATGTTCAACCTCTCTAGGCGAGCGGTAAACATGCTTGACAAAATCTTCAAGCCCCTCAAAAGACTCGGCCTCGAAACTGAGAAGGCCCTCGAAGTAGACCGTCACGAGATACTCCTCAAATGAAAGCCCGGCAATGGAGAAATTTTCCTTTGAAAGCTCGCCATTGTCGATGCTTTCTTCATCTGTCTCTTCCCCCTCACTTGCTAATCGCGAAACATTTTCTCCATCCAGTTGCTCGCCGTTGATGTCATCATCCTCATTGAGGCATGCGTACACGTCAACTTGGGACACCAGGACACAATGCCCACCCGACAAGCTCAGATACAGATATGCAAAGGCGCAAGATTGCTGGTCAAAATGAAATCGGCACAAGTAGCCCCCCTGGCTGTCATCAATGGAAGCAGGGCATTTGATTAGCTTCGATAGCTTGAAGTACCAGGCTGAAAAGCTAGGGAATCGGTGGTGCAGTCTGTCGCTTCTGATAAATGCCTCAAAGCCTGGAGGAAGTACAAGACCTAACTTGTTGACTTGCTTGACTAGAGCATCGACTTCTGCCTTTGTCGCTACAGGACGATCACCTTCATTTCCGTTATATTCGGCCATCGTTTCAGTCATATCCTCGTCCAATGGCTCGAGCCACCCAAATGAACCGTCGAGCTTCATCCAGGTTATCAGATCGGGTGGTGAAAATCGAATATAAGGTCCAGATTTGAAATCCAAAGATAGCTCGGCGTAATCCTTCCTTGAAATCTCCTCGCGTAATGAAACACAATCATCATCTAAGGGCGGGATATAGGATGGATATGAAGGACAAAGGCGACGGCTACTATGAGTGCTGTGCGGGGGAAACAAGACAACCATTTGTTGGGCGTTGCGAGTCCATTCTTTGTAGGGCTTGAATACTATTTCTGCTGCGGCATATAGAGCTTGATTGAAAGTATGGAGGACAGACAAGAGGTCGAATGGATTGAGATGTTTTAGAATTGCGATAGTGACCTCTGGTGGGAGGTTTTGAAATGACGGCATAGTAGAATAAGTAAATCAGAGTTCGCAACTTGGAAAAGCGGTAAAGAAACTAGCTGCCTTTATATAAAGGGCGGCTGTTACCATTGAGGTTTAGTATTGTGTGGCGTCGTGAACGCGGAATCGGCAGTGCATAAGGGGCCCCCACTTTTCCGCAGAGTTACCTTTATCAGCCAATGTTTTAACAGCTCACTACGCAATTCTGGCGGGTGAGTGTTAGTGTCACTGCAGTTTTTATGTATCCCTGTCGTTTCCAAGTCCTGGCCTGTTCCAATGTTCTCTTCTTCACCACCAGTATCTCCTTATTCCACACTTGAAGAAGGCCTTGCATTGACAATTGGAGCCAGGCGGGTTCATCGTTCATGGATATACATACATACGTGTCGAGGCAATTTGAGCGTGACGCGTGAGGGGATTGGCTGTCCCATCCATATATCGAATAGAACCCGATAGTAAAACAAGAATGGGGACAAGTGTCAGCAGATCAGCTGAGACACAGGACAAAACTAAAAACGCTAAAAGCCTGAGACAAAGAGTATTCATGCATTATGATAAAAGGAGATATGGTTCTGGAAGGGGCAAAAGGAAGGTTTGTCGGTGGAGAGGCTCGAACTCTCGACCTTTGGATTACTCTGATCTGGGACCAAATCAAGCTTCGTGCTATGAGACCAACGCTCTAACCAACTGAGCCACACCGACAAGGGTTTCAATGTCTCAGTTGGTGAAGATTGAGATTATGGTCATTGTCACCGACATCGTATGAATTGAATGGAAACAATGCGACATGAATTTGGCTTCAGCAAATGCCAAAATCCTATCATTTCCTGTCCAACGAAGTACGACACGAGATGAAGTCTTATTATCGCCCCTGTTTGTCTCCGTTGTCGAGCCTGCTGACGCGCGAACTCTTGCACGGCGCATCAATTAGAGGCGCGGTGGCAGGGTGCTAAATCTATTGTCTTCAGAGGCGCCTATTAGAATCAGTCTCGCGCCGAATAGACATGATATAGACTTAAGAGAGTCCGACCAGCTTTCTGTGTGCGATGGTGGAAACTCTATGGGAATTTACTCAATTGAGTGCGCCATCTGCTATCTTCGTATGGTTAATCATAACTCTAGACTCTTTTTGAATGCATCAAGATGAGATGAGTATAAGAGTATAAAATCAGGCTCTACATGAACTTACAAGTCAATTCGGTCTTTATTTACTCTGCATCTGCATTACCTAGGCCTACAGATGAAAACTGAGTGCTGGGTCCCGAGCTTGAAATTTGGTGCAAATGATGTAGGGTATGAAGCTTAAGATTCTCTTTAACCAGCGAACCTCTACAAGCGTCTCCGTACTATTTATCGTTGTATTTTTTATTATAAGATTGGCGAAAGTGCGAATTCTAAGAGCCGATATTGCAAGCAAATGTCCAAACTCCCAGCAGTCAAGACGAGATATTGCAAGATCAATGAGGTCCCATCGATTGCACTACAGAGGTCATTGTGAATGACCCGGTCAGGATCGGAACAAAAAAAGCCGGAGACACGGAATGACGGCGGATACAAAGATTGCCGATCTCTAAGCCACCCTACTTGTATCTGACAAGGTTTTGATCCTCCATAATCTCTTGGGCAATGCGTTCCTGACGATCTGAAGATCTTGTGCGTGACAGAAAGTCACCCATCCGATAGGCTGTTGATAGCCATGACACAGTCAATTGAGTATCTTCACCACCTTCGGACGATAAGACAAAACAGACTCGTAAACCCTTACATTGATCGTGCGCCAAAGAGTCTAGACCTCAGAACAGAACCCCCCCCCAACTTCCGTGTTAAACACTGTTTTGGCAATCAAAACAGGATAGCGTTTATATCGGAGCATCACTTCCGTTTCGACAGTATCTATTATTACACATATAACAAACACCATTGACACCTAACTGAAATCGTGTTGATTGCCGTGATTCTTATCTTTAACTATAACCCTAATGTTTCCCCTGCCCCCCTGGTTTAGTGTGTCATCGTGCCCTGGATGGTAAGCTGTATGGCACTAAAACTTCGGTAAGCGAGGCCGTTTGAGGTTTTGCCCCTTGCAACGGGAACCTGCTACTTTTATGGTTGGAGGGAAGAGTCTAGACGCGGGTCTTTTTTTTTTTTTTTTTTGTAAGCGCTGGGAATTTGTTCTTATCGGAATGATAAGAGAAGGGATGTTTCATCTCGTTGCATTCATCTTGACTTGGGACCGAGACATGGGACAACTGGAGTTAATTGATGAGAGGACAATTCCACGTCTTGATCTCTCTACTGGCCTTCAATGATGTTTATTGGCACCAGACTATCGAAGAATCTTGTCAGCAATGTGTATAGATGCCATCAATCTCTTGTCATGTTTCCCAAGCCTTCAGGTCTTCCTTGGCATCCGAGACCGGGAGAGTCTCAAACTCCTTGCCGCGACAAGACCTGCGGCGTGAATCACGCTATTCCCCACCTCCACACGTCAAGGTTTAAGGTTACCTTAAGGCTTAAGCATACCTCACGAAACAACACTAACACTCCCATTCTATTTTCGACCTCTTGCTCAATTAAAACCTGTTTCCTATAGCCAGCCCCCAAATCATCTATTAAAACAATGCCTTCGTCCAACCTGCTGATTTTTACCCATCATCGTTCGACTATTCTGTTCTTTGTTTCCTAACTGTTTATTTTCTCTTCTTTGAGGCTGGCCTCTTTTGTTTAGTGGATAATATCATTTGTTTCAGTCTCTTCAGTACTTACAGCCAAGCTTTACTTGTTTTTGTCAAAGCATAATCATCATGGCTGGTTCCATTTCTTTACGGGCTCTTCTCTTGAGTGCTTTTGCCTCAAAGGCGATTGCGAGTTGCGCTTATGGTACTTTGTTGCAGCCGAGAGCTGAGGGTGGCAAGGTTGAGGTTAACACTTTCGGTTACACTGGCAAGATTGTATGTATCCCGAACCCTACAATCATTGGAGATGCTGACAATCACAGGGCCCTACCAACTGGGTCGGTCTTGACCCCCAAGCCAACGCTCTCTGCTCTACCGGCGTGAACCAATCTCCCATCGACATGGTCGCAGGCGCCAACGCCATCATCCCCGCCAGCCAGCTCAGCCTGTCCATCCCCGACATGCTCGAAGGCGCCGAATTCGAGAACCTCGGTACAACCGTCGAAGTCGTCGCTGGAAAGGGTACCATGTCCTTCCAAAACACCAGCTTTACTCTCCAGCAGTTCCATTTCCACTTGCCAAGCGAACATCTTGATGCTGGAAAGAGTATGGCTATGGAGATGCACATGGTCTGGGAGAGCGCCGACGCCAAGATCGCTGTCGTTGGTGTCTTTATCGATGTTGAGGATGGCGCTGGTGGAAGCCCTGCTGGTAACGCTACAGCTCCTCCTCCTCCCGTTTCTACTCCTGCTGCTCGCAAGCGTGATGGCTTCACCAAAGTTGTTCGTAAGAGTGCACCTGAGACTAAGGGTAAGCGACAACTTCCTGGCGTTGGTGGCTCTTTCTTCCATGTCAACGCTCCTACCACCGCTGCTACTACCTCCTCGAACCTTCTGGAGACTGTCTTTGGTTCGGTTGGCGAGATCTCAGAACCTGGAACCCTTACCAAGACCAAGGGTCTCAGCATGGCTGAATTGGTCAGCACTCTTGCTGCAGGATCTTTCCAAACGTAAGTCTCATCAACTGCTGCCTTTACCTGGACAGTGCTAACAATCGATTCAGATACGAGGGTTCTCTTACAACTCCTCCCTGTAGTGAGGGTGTCCGATGGCTCGTTTCCGACCAGAAGCTTTCCATCAAGACATCCACCTTCCATAGTGTTCAGTCCGTTATTGGTTTCAACTCTCGATTCCCCCAGGGTGCTCTTGGCGAGCCCAACGCCCTTGCAGGAGTGGCAGCTTAGATTTGGCAATGAGGATTAAGAGGATGGAGCTTGGTTGTGTAATAATATTGTCCTAGTATACGAGTCTGAGTCGCGCAGGTATACTGACAGGTTAACAGTTATTAAAACAAAGAATAGAATCGGTGATCATAACCTAGCTGTCGCTCTGTGAATATGTGTTTAGAAATCCATCTGGTAACGCAGACACACAATCGTGAGAGAAATACGCACATAATAGAAAAAAAAGAATATAATAAAAGTCTTACTAAAATAAAAACCATCTTGACTCGCATGTAGAAGCCTAAAACCACCAAATCTTAAAGCCCGAAGTCAGCATACCCCAATTGGGAAGCGTTTAGTGATACGAGACTTGAGACAACTTTCAGCTAGCCATTCACAGATAAGACGTGTCTAAGAATACCCTTTTAGGCTTGAGGAGAAGTCGATAGATTGTACAAGCTTAAACGAAAGTTATGAGCTAGTTAGATCTTAGTCGCAAAAGACAAGATCTAGACTCTAGCTACTTCGTATAAGGCAAGATCTAGACTTTCAACTGAGATAAGAAAATTGAATCAAAATAATTAATGAACACTGTACCCCACAATCTAACTTATCTTGGTTCTAGCTGTAAGTGATATCTGTCACAACGCGGTCTCTCCTCGCTCATTTAAATCCCTGTACTAGCCCTTCCTATAGTCATCCATTAGAATACCATTTCCTTCAAGCCGCTGTCTTTATATTCACCATGAGTGAGCCCGAGGATATCGTCGATGCGGTCACTGCTGTCGTCGGCGATTTGTTCATCAGATTTACAGGTATTCATACCGCTACCTTTCCCGATCAATCAATTGGTGGAAATTCGCTACAATACAACAATATTTTCAACGATACCTTCAACGCCAAGAATGTCAATAAAGCACTAAAGTCCACCACCGGAGCAGGTGTGAAGCTAGTTCCTGTCGTGGGAGGCTTACTCTCCGGTCTTCTTTCAGCGTTATGGCCTGACCCAGAAAACAAAGGTCTTGTCTGGGAGGACATCGAAGACAAGGTCAAAGTCGTCGCAGCTGACCTGATAAATAAGAACCACTCGGTTCACATGCGCAAATTGATGGAGGGTCTACACAATGTGATGAAGAACTATCTTGATCAAGAACCCAACACCGTTGAGAAGGGGCAGTACTTCACGTCTCTTGTGACGGAGCTATCTCACGATCAACCGTTTTATTTTGATGGCGATACACCTTGGGATAACCTGGCATATTTTGTCTCTGTCGGAACGCTTCAGCTGACGGTGCTGCGAGAACAGCATTTGTTTTACAGCCAGATCTACGGACATGAGGATCATCAAGCTGCGAAGCATAAGAAGGACCTTGAAGACGCAGTAAAGAAATACTTGACTGCACGCAACGAGATTGTTGCCACGTGTCTTAAATATCACAAGGATCAAATTAAAGAGGATTGGCACGAGAAGAATGTTGGGTATCTCAATGCCAACGCGGTCAACCTCAAGAATCCCCTTCGAAAGGTTGATGAGCTATTACAGTGGCCAGAGATGGTGTTGAACCTTCTACTTGGAATTATTCATTTGATGGTCATAAGGGAGTTTTGAAGAATGATGAGACGAAGCGGCTGCTGTGGTTTTGCGGGTGGAGTATTGGAAATGGCGATCCATACATCTACCGCTTACTTCCTGTTTTTGGGCATTATCAGACCTGGGGACCTTTGCAGTAGATAAAAATGAATCACAATTATGATCTTTTGTATTAATTGTTCAATTGATACAAAATCGAAAAAAGTAAACCTGCGTATCGCAGGTGGCTGGATCTCTCCCGCCGGGAATTGAACCCGGGTCTCAAGCGTGACAAGCTTGCATACTGACCACTATACTACGGAAGATTAACAGGCTTAGGCCCGCTGTAGTGAGGGGATTTTGATTAGGGTGTCGCGCTCTCGGTATATCAAGTTACGCAGACCGACCCACTGTGTTTACGAGATACCTTGTCATGATAATATAGCCTTGGCTTGTTTGGTTGATTGAATTGGGCAATATAGTAATTGTGAAGGTGTATCAAGTATTGGTGAATTGATTAAAGAGACAAGTGACTGCGAAGCCTACTGTTAAGGTCTTGTCTCTAACCTTTCTTCTCAACCCTCTTCATCTCTACATCAAACGCCTTGGACTTAATACTAACCGCCTTCCCACCCTTCCCATATTTGAACTCAAAGTGATCCATAGAAAGACCATTGTAAATAAAGCGATCCAACATGTGCCAAGTAATGCACGTCACATCCTTGACCTTGGTCAGTCCCTCAATCATATCAGCCTCAGTGTCGCTCAGCGAAGGGAACACAGCTCTCCATGCAGCTCGAGATTTGTTCTCTATACCAGTGGGGTATAGCCGAATACTCTTGATACCCGAATCAGTTGTGTTGTTGTATCTTCCAGGCTGGAAGCGGTTCAAGTTGGGAAGAACATCAAAGTCCCGGGCAGTCCAGTTACTTAAGACCAGACCAGGTCCCTTATCCAACGACAATGTCAATTCTGATCCGGTCTTCTTGTCAACATACTTCCCAGCGAAGCGAACCATCGCCTCATCTCGAGCTGCCAAGTCCATGGCAGGAATGAGCGCCTCGACTATGTTGAGAGTTGCTAGCTGTGCCCAAATACTAGAGACTTCTGGTCCCGCACCAAGGACAGACACGACAAAGCCAGTGTCAGGTATCATGGCCATACCAGACTGGTAGCCGCTCAAGGTCCCACCTTTCGTGTACAGATTGACGATGCGACCATCAGAAGTCAGGTTATCGACGCGATAAATCTCCCAGGGCGATCCAACTGAAGCGCTCCAGGTTGACGTGAACGTGTTGGGTTTGAGCCAGCGGCGGGTGTGGGAGAGGGAGAGGGCTTTATTCTTGAGAATGTTGGTCATGAATGAAAGCATATCAGCGGTATTGGAACCCATCGCGCCGGCACTCGATATTGTTAGCGGTGATGTGACTTTGGATGGGCTATACTTACGGGGCAAAGATTCCGATATCAGCATTCCAATCAGCGCTTCCAGCAGGAATGAACATGTTTCCTGAGTTCTCCGGGACAATGCCAGAGTATGTTTGCTCGAGACTCAGAGGCTTCAGGACTAGATCCTTGATAGCGGCGTCGAATGTTTTGTTCGATGCTGCTTCCACGATAAGGCCGACGAGACTGATTCCAGCGTTGGAGTAGACAGGTGATTGGCTTGGTTGATATACAGGGGGACGATAGTTCTTGAAGATGTGGAGAAAGTCTGTATTCATTAGTCCTGAAGGGACAAAGATATGATGGTTGACACACCTTTACGGGTACAGACCGGAGCTCCAGGAGGACCTTTGCAAGATGAAATCTTGTTGTTTCTGGAAAGTTTGGGAAGGCCAAGAGCTTCCCAGTCAAATGGGAAAGCCGAGATGTCGGTGGTCACTGTTATTGTTAGCATCAAAAGCCATACGACCATTAGGGTATACTTACTATCGCCGCCAAGGCCCGACAGATGTGTCGCAGCATCGCCGACAGTGATATCATTCCAGTGAGTAACGTCGAGCTGATCACGGGAACGAGAACCATCGTGATGAGCAAGCTCAGGAATCCAGCGAGTTACAGGATCAGCCATGCTCAATACACCATCCTCAGCCAGACGCAACGCCGCCAGCATGGTAAATACCTTAGAAATACTTCCAAGACGATAGATAGTACTAGCATTAATCTTCTTCACACCCTCCTTCGGGTTCATGATGGAAGGCGTGTAATGAAAGTCAAGCAGAGGCTCATCCTCATGAATAGACTTGACTCCAACAGAGACACCAGAGAAGTTGAACCCTCCCGTCTGTCCCTTAAGAACAGTAGTGATTGCGTCAACGGCATATTGAACAGCAGGATGTTGACTGGCTTGTTTCGGCGCAGGTAGAACAGGACCATAAGGTGGACAATATCGAGGAGTAGCGTCAACGACTTGCTGAAGCCCAGCGAAAAGAGTGAAAAGAGTAGGTAACGACTGAGAGAACAACATTGTGATGTATTGTTCTAGATAAAGAAGCAACTGCCACAGCGAGTAGGATATCATATTGAGAGATATTCTAGGCTGTATTTATTTACTTCCATGGCATTGAGTAGATGCCGTTGTGTCTGCTGGAATTCCGTTCATTTAGTGAGGGTTTACAGCACAGCCCCTGAAAAGACCGAGCTGGCCCACTTCCGTAGGATTTAGCGTACTTTTTCAGCAGGGATATAATTCAGATTGACGATTGGTGGCACAGCCCCCAAAGACCGAGATTAGCTTACTGTTTTATGCTAACAGGTCTTGGCTCGTAATTCATCGTGTTTCTCGAAGCAAGAAGTCTACTCTGGTAACAGTACATTATTATACCATGTATCCCAATATCTCCCATCCGCCCAAAAGTCCTTCCTTGGACCTCTTGCCTCATCATTCAGCATGCCCTCCATATCGCGACATTTGCATAATTGGACTTTGGCAAAACGGGCTGGACTTCCTGCGCCTTTATCTAAAGTGATGCTCTCGTATCGTCGATCTAGATAATCTTGTACCAGGCATAGATGAACCCTCTGACGCTCAGGAATAGCTGTAGTGGGTATATTTGATTGCGTCTCGTCAAAGTTTGAGGAAAGCTTGTCCAGTGTATTCTCCTCAGCTGAGATAACAACTTCCAAGATTTGAGCCTCAATAGCTCCGCACCACGGCCCTTCCCGTCCGCTCTTTCGAAGGAGATTTAAAGCTTGTTTGCGCCAGAATGAATTTCGGTACTTGAGAGTTGTAAAGAAGAGAGGTTGAATGATGCCCATCTCTGGCGTGAACAACGGCAAGGAATTTGAAGACTTATCGCTAGATCGGATGTCAAGGACTGCCTTTGCTGATGCGATGATCTCTTGAAACTCGAGTGCGTTGTCATCATAAGCCGATTCAAAGGGCTGAAGAGCGTTGGAAACGTATACCAATGCGGTGTAAGACTGCATCCGCAGGACGAGAAGCTGTTCATTTTGGGGGTCTGAGATCTTTTGCCGAGGGTCTAGTTGGTTGGTTGATAACCACTGCTGCAAGTGCCCGCGATGTCGTCCTTGCTCAATCAACAGATCGGAGGGGATTTGAGTAGGGTGAGCGTATTTGTAAGGTAATACTGATGCGATGAATCCATAAGTGGCGTGTAGTATGCGGTACAATACTCGATCTGGCGACACTAAGGTCAGGGTTGGTTCATTTGACTCAGCAGCTGATGGGATGTGAAGACTTGTTGCATATGTTGCCGAGTGAAGATTGAGCTTCTGAAATAATGTTGACAGCCCATAGTTATCAATGGGAGACTTGGGATTGTTATTACCGCTGGCCGCCATCACTGCCAGAGCTCCCTGAAGATGCATGTATCCCCTGTCGCTACGCTGCTGCAGAGCCTCAGTAAAGGCCATAAGTAGACAAGCCACTATACAAGGTAGAGCGCAATTGCGAAGATCCGAAACCTCGTATTGCACTAGTCGCAGTGCTTGATGGTAATGCCGCGTCGTTGCAAGCCCGGCTGTAGTTCTCAGCATATGCTCGTCATACGAAGCCCCAAAAGCAGCAGCAGCAGCTTGCACGGCTGGTATAGAGTGAATCATCTGAGGAACTGCATAACTCCAGAATGCAATCTCGGATTCACTCTTGGCGCGACGTGGTCCTTGGCTGAGAACAGTGCAGGTAAGATAGGCATATCGGTCTGAAGGAGAAGTCGGGCTGCGGGAGGGACTGCATGAGGACATAAGCGCTGTTCCCGTAGCTTTCAAAGAAGGACCTGGTGGCGCGCCAATGGGATAGCCAAGACATGAGACCTTGGACAATAGGCAGCGTCGACAGGATGGCTTTGTCTCATCGCATTTGACTCTTCGTTTCCTTGGCATGTCAGCATGACATCGTAGCTCTCTCTCGGTAGAGGGCTCATACTTGCAGGTCAGGCATCCAAACTTGGACTGTCTTACATTAGTTCGTGTCCGCTTTGTACTTGGACTTATTACAGAAGTCTGCATGGTTGTTTCGACACGTCTGATTACAGGTCATAACATCGCTGACATGAGAGTTATGAGGGGCTGAAGGTCCGCAATTATGATTTTCCGGCAGCCATGCTCCGCCTGGTAGTGACTATTAATAAATGGCACATATCTATCTAGGTTCTGTTCAATTTATAACCTCGTTGGCCTTGAATCTATTTTTATTGCTGGTATAGTGATCGACCCTGGGAAATTTGTGGATGTCGCTAGTTTTTAATAGCGCCAATACTATTTCAATAGGCTTGACCATCGCCTTAATAGTCACTCCTTAAACCTTTTAATCACTGTCGTTTCATTTGTCGTTATGGTCTTCCTAAAGTCAACTGATGCTTAAAGGGACGATTATCACGACCTGTGACGTCGGATTGTCGTCGCGCGATTGTCACCAAAAGTTGGCCTTTAGACGTGGTCGTAGATGACTTATCAATGGTACGTGTTCTTATTAGAGTTGCAAGCGATTTGATCTCAATATGCACTTGAGACGGTAAACGAATCGGGATAGCTAAGCTCCAAAGCATGTACTTATGCCTCTGCATCCAGAAGCAGGAAGATAATATGTACGCGTGTAGTAAGTTGATGATTTGAATGAGGAGGACACGAAACCCGGTGCCTTACGAAGCATTATTCACCATGATGTATTCTACCTTATACGATGTCGTTGCACGAGGACACCTGCTTGTAAAGTCGACACCAGGGCTTACCAGCACCCAGTGTCCATCACAAGTCCAGAAGTCTGCATTCCCCTTATCACCGTACTCGCACTGAAGCCTCTGGAACCCATTCACCTCGATAATCTCACAGTCCAAAGGCGGAACGTCATTCTCCTCGCTAAGCGAGGCTTCCACAGCAATCACGAGGCTGTAGTCAGATATTGGAAAGTACCCGGCGACTTTCCCAATATTAGCGCCGTTGCCGATCTTTACTTTGCCGCTGCGTGATCCGACGGTGAAGAATAACTGAGAGTTGACGTTGGCAGTAAAGTCGATGTATTGTACGTCGGGGATTTGGGTGTCTGAGAGTTCGGCGAAACCAATACCGCCGATATCGTCGAGGGAGGGATCGGTACTGCCGTGGGCGTAGATGTAGACTGATTGGACTGCTTCGTCTGCCTCGGTAGTGGTGCTGGCTGCCGCAGTGGTTGTTGTAGCATCTGATGTAGCCTCGCTAGTGGCCTCAGTAGAGGTGACAGCTAGCTCAGTCGTGGTGGTATCGGGAAGGGCCGTGGTGGTAGTGTCAATGGAAGAGGCAGATGGAGTCGTTTCGACAAAGACAGTCTCGCTCTCAGACTCGGACTCAGTCGCGGTGGTAGCAGTCTGGGTAGCATCGATAGAAGCCGTGGAAGTGGCTGTCTCGCTCTCGAACGAACTGGTCGCGATCTCGCTGACGGATGTAATGTCAGTTGACGAAGAACCAATTGACGAAGGCCGACAGGGTCCAGCCTCAGCCAAACAAGCCGCCAATAGGACAACGGTCCCGGTGAGAAGGGAGCGGGAAATCATGGTAACGAATGGCGAGGTTAAACCTGAAAACGAGTGACAGAGGGTGAATAAAGACAGGAGAGAAGAACAAATATCAAGAGCTTTTCTCTTTCTAGTTCTTTATACGAAAAATGCCCCTTTTGTTTGTTGACTTGGCTTAGGGCTGATCTCTTAGTGCAGATTTAGTTGAGGCTATCGATCGTGGCGTCCATCTAAGCCAGTAAATTACAGTGAGCGACTAATGGTGGTAATTACCCCAAATACATTAATGGCACTATTGAAAAACTTAAGTAGTTCTGTAAAATCCACTACCTCAATCCTTAACACTAGAATCCTCAAGTCCTACAAATCAGACACCAACCGGCTTCGAGTATCTGGATCCTCTTGTTCGCCAGCTAAACCATCATAGATCTCTCAACGAGAGTGGCCAAGGAAACATAACCGACCGTGGAGAACAGCCACGGTAGAAACACAACCCATGAATCCAGCGCCTCGTATACAACCGAGGGATGCGTCGATAGCTCATCCCAGAATCACAATCGACTTCGAGTGAGACATGCTTGTAGAGGTCATTGAGGTCGAAACCCTCGCTATCGCATCGCGCACGCTGAAAGGACGTGAACACGTAACAATCTTCATCATGATCGTCGTCATCAAGACTCATTTCAGAACCCATCCCACTACTTTCGGTGTCAGAATCTTCCGACTGAACGACCAAGACGGCAACGCCTAGAGGACCAGAACCAAGCAGAGTTGCTGTGCAAAGCATTTCCCCTTGAAATATAGCCTCTTCTACCTTGTCGACCATACTCAACTGCCATTCTTCTGCAGCTGACGATGCCACATCAAGTTCGAGGATCTCGTCCAGCCTTTGGGACAGAACTGGATACTGAGAAGCCAGTTGCTCCACTAGCCACTCAAGTGGCCGGTTTACCGGCTGGCGGTGCTTTTTCCTTCCGCGAGGTTGACTATAGTTGTGAAAGCCAGCCGTTGTGATCTCGTCGTCCAACCGCCATAGGTAACCCTCAGTCCGTACACCCTCATGAGTCAAAACAACGTTGGCAAAACGACAACCCTTATTAAAAGTAAGCTTTCCTTGTTCCCACGGAGACTCCAAGCCATAGAAGAAGTGCCTATGTAAAAACTCCGTGATAGTCATTTTTCTCGCGTCGAGCTTGTCCCGAGGATGATTAAACAAGATCTCCCCATTCACCAGAACAAGTGTAAGCAAGGACAAACTAAGGCTGTGCTTGTCGCTCTGGAGCTTAGTGCTGTTCAAGCGCTTGGTATACTGGCAGCAGTTGGCGATGATGGCTAGTCTATCCCACTCTCTTTCCAGTTGGCGACTCGCTATGTCTTCGATGATAGTCGGGGACATTGACACTGGGGCTGAATCTTCGTCGCCAGCGAGTAGAATTGTATATCGCTTGGCTCTCGAGAGGATGGTGTTCAAATACGGTGGCGGCGGTTGATGATTTGAATAGGCTAAGCAAAGTTTTGTTGCCTGTGCGTAAAGCCCCGCGGAACTGATCAAGAGTTCTCCGTCCAAGAGTTCTCCGTCCGAAGATCCAAAGTGACGAGATGACTTTTCATGATTGAGTGTTGCGCAATGGGCCATAAGAAGTGTCATATTCTTGTTCGCACGATAGTTCTCTTGGTAAGTCCACCCTCGGGAGAACCACATATCTGAGGTGATATAATGTAGAAGCTGAAGTGCGTCTAGAGCGCTTTTCCAATCCGCCGGTGATGATAGCAAGTACTCGTTTCCCCTCCTTGTTACAAAACTTCCGGAGAGGATGTCGGCGAGTAACTGGAGCTGCTCCGAGGTACTGATAGTCAACGATAGCAACGCGGCTGGGTGGAGGCTTCGGCTGTAGACTCGGTCCATTGCCTGCATACCTATCTCTTTTATTTCGCCTTCCTGTTGATGGATGCAGTGCTTATCGATCCACAGATACTCGCAGTTGATATGATCCATGTACCGCTTCATCCGGCTGAAAACTGTGTTTCTCACGGATGATGGTTTCACTTGGCCAGATTGAATATCTTCAACCAAGTACCCACCGTCAGGAATATCGACCTCTTCCGGGGATGGCTTCCACGTGTACGAGAGAGCGACGTAAGTTCTCTGCGTAAAGGCGTTGATTGTGGCCAGGGTTAAAATCGGCTGTGTTGAGCTCTTACCATCGTCAGACTGCAATGGATCTCTGAAATATAGGCACTTGAGCTTTTCCAGAAATTCCAAAGACTTCTGTTGCGGCATGTTGGCCGCTTGAATATGGACTAGCTGCGTCGTGATGTTTCGATCTGCGTATTTCGCTGCAATATCAAGAAGAGGTTCATCCATGTCGTCGTCCATCTGAGAGATTGTTTCCGTGCGCAATGGTTCATGTACGACATCGTGCGTTAAGTTTGAATGAGAAACAGGATTAACCTGGTATCTGCTTCGGGGGCACTGTAGATAAGCCTTTATAATTCTAGCTACTTTACCTGTCATAAAATGACAATTAGAGACTGTGCAATCAGGCAGCAGTGGGTGGCCTCAAAGTTGGATAGCGATGCTGATTGGTTAACAATCTTGACTTCTGATAATCAATACAATAGCCTAAGCCAGACCCTTATGAGCAGTTGGTTAAAGCCTCGGTACTCTTATTTTGGAAAGAAGGGCTTTAACCACTTCGCTCAGATCACTTACCAACATCAGCCTCGCCTAATCGTAACAACATATCGGCTGCGCACAGCAGCTTTCCCTAGCGTAAAGCTGTTTGAAGATCGTAAGATGAACAATCAGACGCCTCCTGCAGTGTACAAGTAATTGAGCTTGTTGCCATTGGCAATCCTTCTGTTTACAATCCTCGAGCACTTGTATCTTGAAATGTATTATTAGTATGATATCAACCTGTCGTTGCTATAGCCCAGTAGGTAATAGATTTCACAAAGGTGATAAATCGAAAAGCTTGATAAGACTGTTAATTAAGTTTCCATCTCTTGTTAAACACCGTTTCTAGTGCTTTCAGATAACCAAGACCATCTAACAATCTTTTACATACATAGCCATGCTCACAACGATCTTCAATATACCTTATGGCCACACGAAGGTTACATGCACAACAAAACACCAAGCTGTCAACGCCATGGCGGGAAATGTGATCCAGGTGATGTTTTGCAATATCAATCATGATAGTAGTAATAGTCTCCAGGGCGATTTCAGAGCTCTTCACCCATCCCTCTCGGTCCGCATCTACAGGCAACGAGGCCGACTGGGACAATATCTCTTCTTGTAGAATGTATAAGGACCTATCATAGGGTCAGAAGGTGCGGTATGAAGTTTCTATGGAATGAATATTCGGATACCTAATTACTGTGGCAATAGTTCCACAACGCAGGCCTGGCTCATGCGGTGTCTGTGTCATGAACTCGGATAATCGCTCTTGAAACTGCTTATCTAATTGTTGTAGCTTCAACAACCGTGTTTCAGCGTCGCATTGCTTGGATTGATTCGTTTCACCCAAGCAGCGGTCAAGCATATATATAGCCTGCGCTTGCCGTCCGAAACTGCTTAAGCCGGAAGAGCTCCGAAGTGTTGAAGAAGCCATGGTGCAATATGTCGGAACATATTCGCCATTTGATTCAACGTCAGAAGGTAAAGGTACCTCGGAACTCGGGCAGACTGCCATGGGACCTCGGTGTCCGGTGTCACTGCACTCCAGCAAGATAAATCTGAAATTTGTAAGCTCGTGGTCTGTCACCAATTGTTTACCAGCTGAAGTGTGGGGAGGGATAACACCTTTCCAAGACGATGATGGACCACCATAAATTCCAGTCTGCCGTTGCTTGTAATCTCGTCTCTTCTTGAACAGCGCCCAGCTTATTGTATGTAGTGTCAATCCCAACGATCTGTGCCATTCTAGCACATGCGGTAATAGATATGTAGGCCGAGTCAATCTGGCCAGTCGCATATTCATACGCTGATATGATAACACCCGCTTGGACCAAAGCCGTACTGGCATGCGTAATAGCCTGGACCTGGGCGTACAGTGTTTTGACAGTAACGTGTACTGCAATATGATGGACAAAAGGATCAGCCAAGTCTCCACCTAACCGCATCGTGACGAGACATATTGAGAGCAAAAGAACAGAAACGTCAGCCCCAGGAACACCTCGTTCGCTTAACTCAATAAGTTGATAGAGGTGCCGTGGGGCTATGATGGGTAACCATCTCTGGAAGTTGTCAAAGAATCGTTTTCCAGCCTCAAGAGGAGGTTGGCCGACTACCTTATAAAGGTAGCGCATATGAGACAACAGTGTCCTGTCGAAAGTGGTAGCAGAAATGGACATGGGGAATAACGTAAGAGACCATGGTTTGAAGACTTCTCCTCCACTATCGCTGTTTGTCGGTGTGTCGCTCTCGTTCTCGTAGACACAATCGAAGCCACGTTTGAAGCAATAGGAACACACAGGCAGTTCTTTGCCGCACGCTTTCTTCTTGATTTTGCATGTCCGGCAGACCCGGGGTGCCCGTTGTGGTGAAGACATGGTTGATATGGAGGTTGAAGGCGGAGCGATGTGGAAAATGTATCGTCGGCCGCCGCTATCACCGTAACGGGGTTTGAAGCGGTATCATTTAAAAGCATTAGAAATTGAGTTAACGAAGTAGAGTCTTGAGCTCCAACATGAGAGCTCATCCTAGTGGACAACTGCGGCCGCCACTTTGCCCATGTTTGGTCTAGTGTAGATGGACCAGACGATCATGCCCGGATATAAACTCGTGGACTCTTGGCAATAAGGCTCTTTCTTCGGCTTACAGTGCCGAATACTTGCTCATCTGTAAAGAAAGCAGGAAGAGGCTATCCAAAGTGAACGACAGCATGGGCATCTATCAAGGTACTCTTGAGTGATAAAGTGACAAAGTCGAGATTTGACTGTAAACTTAAATATCGCGATTATGCTACCGATGGAATGGAGAGCAGCTCTTCTTTGTAGCATCAATCGACATCAATTGAGTCCCTGACTTTATAATTCCTCCAGTAAACCGCTACATTGGGCCAAAGACTCTCAATTCGCGCCTGCTATGACGCCCTACAAAAGTCAGTCAGATCCTGAGCAAAGTGCTATGACGATTGAGCCATTAGCAGTTGAGGCGCCAAAACCAACCCTCCGATGGTGGCATTGGCATGAACCTGGCGCTACCAAAGAAGAGAAGTGGCTCATCTTCAAGCTAGACGCAACCATTCTGACTTACACCTGCCTGGTACGAAGAAAAACACTTCTGGGTCCATGAATTTTTGTTAACAAACTTTCTAAAAGACTTTTTTTGTCAAGTATCTGGATCAAACGAACATCACCAATGCTTATGTATCTGGAATGAAGGAGGACTTGGGCCTTCGTAGGTCTTTACCTTTTGTCAACTTTCCAAGCATGTAGTGGCTGACTTTGATCTGTAGATGGAAATGAACTCAACTGGCTTACGACATACTTCAACATCGGCATTATCATCGGAGCGCCATTTTCAACAATGATGCTCACATTCATTAAACCTCGTTGGTGGCTTCCAGCCTGCACAATGGCCTGGTCGCTGCTCGTACTGGGAATGCATAAGGCTGAAACCATTAAGACTCTTTATGTCTTACGGCAAGACTCACGACGATTAAAAAATGACATCCAGCGACTGACTCATCGATCTAGGTTCTTTACGGGTCTTTGTGAATCCGGGGCCATGCCGGGTTCCTTTTATATTGTACGAGACTCTTATACAGCCAAAAGAATATGTTCTTACGGTAATCATTTGGTAGATTGGAAGCTGGTACCGCGAGTCAGAAATCAGCAGGCGCACTACTCTCTTCTGGTTCTCCTCAGTGAGTGGGCAGATGCTGTCAGGATATATCCAAGCTGGACTGTACGATCTGCCCCATGAACCCGACTAACACTAACTAATAAGCCTCCCAGATATCGGAACATGAACCGTCGCCTCGGTTTGGCTGCCTGGCGATGGTTATTCATCCTCGACTTTTTGATCAGCGTCCCAGTCGTCATCCTTGGTCTCATTGTTTGCCCCGGTATGAGAACCTCACTAATTCTGAAGTTTATGGCATGGCTAATACTATGCTTCGCAGATGAACCGAAAGCTAAGAAGGTCTGGTGGATGACTGAACAAGAAAGGCAAAGATGCATTGAGCGAATGGCCGATGAGGGTCGCGACGCTGAGCCTCTTCACTGGGATCTTACACTGATCAAGCAGGTTCTGACATCTTGGCAGCTATATGCCTTCTGTCTTGCTTGGGGGTAAGTAACTTCCCTTTTATCACTCTAATGCTAACCGGACTTAGGTTCATGGAACTTACTTGTGGCGTGAACCTTCAACGATGGATGACTCTTTGGATCAAGTCCCTCCGAGTTGACGGAAAACCCAAATACAGCACCGAGAAAGTCAACGCGATTCCTACCGCGGTCGGATGTACAGTATGTCACTTCATTCACCTTTATGGTCCACCTGTTGACGAAAGTTCTTCTAGGGCCTTGTCTGGATGCTCCTCAGTGCGTTAGTGGCAGATAACCATCAGAATCGGGCTCTACCAATCTGCGTGCAACTATTTAGCTACATTGTCCTTCTCGCCTGGCCAAAGAGCGAGGTTTTCCTCATGGCAGCTTATTATCTCGCCAGTGCATATAGCGCGCTGTCACCGTTGATATCCGGCTTGGCTGAACTCTAGCTGTGGCGGGAAGAAACAACTTCGGGCCCTAACTACGGGACTGATGATCTCTATTGGATAGTGAGTTTCAACATTCCTTTGAACCATTGAGCGAGTAATCAGAGCGGGCAGCGGTAACTGACAACTCCGCAAATTAGTGCTGTTGAAACTCTTGCTCAGCAGGAAATGTTTCCCATTTCCCAAGCCCCCAGGTTTAAACAGACGCATGGATACGCCTTTGGGATCGCATGGATAGCTGTCATGATTGTATGGTGCTCTGTATGTCTCCCACTTATGGAGCGATACTTTTCAGCCCGCGAATTTAAGTCCCGAGGAGAAATGTACAGTGGTACAGGTTATCTCAACGCCTGCTCCTCTGATCATTAGGTCACTAGTTAGGGTATAGAAACAGAATTGCTGGTAGAGTGATCGTATTCGCTGGACAGTAGTTGAATATATACCCACAAAGCAGATGCCTTAATAGCCTACTACTGAGAATGCGCCTCTAGTGGATTCACTTACACCTAAGTAGTCACATCAGCATCCAAAGTCTGCTGTATTCTCTGGCTCGGTAACCACTTCTCCGCTGGAGTAAACCACCAAGTTAATAAGGCCAGGATAGTAGTGCCAGCCATTATGATGGGCGCGTAGTTCAGCGACTCAGCCGTGACTGGGAAGACGTACGGCGAGTACAAGACGGCAACCACCCAGCCATTCCAAAAGACTGCAATGACCTGAAAAGGCTTGCTCAGCCGTCCTAAACTCCATGCCGGCTTGGGGAAGTTCTTGGGTGTCAGAAAGAGCCGAGCAAGGGAGATGAGACCGTATGCAGCGGCTGAGGGTACGCCGGCAGCAGATACCAGGGAGGTGAATGCTACCGCCGATGGAAGGATGGTGCAGGTTATGATAGAAGCGACTCCCCAGACGACTAAAACGGCATTGCGAGGCTGCCCTGCTACTACCTTGGAAACCCAGCCAGACCAAGGAAGAACTCCGTCTCTTGCCACAGCAAAAACCAGGCGAGACGCTGCAGTAACTGCGATTGCGGTGTTCTGGTTCAACCGTAAGCTTTGTCGTTGTAGTATGATTTGTAATTGGAGAGACTTACAAACCAAAGTGCCAGTATGCACACAATGTTCATGACGACGTGTCCACCCTCCCCGAGGATTGCAGCATACACTGACACAAAAGGTTGAGGACCCCCATAAGAGAAGAGTGTTTTCGCATCTGGCTGTCATGGTGTTATTAAGCAGCCCAGACATTTGGGATGGGAGGGAAACTTACCACGCAGAACAAGAAGAGAATGACGACAACAAAACCGCCAATACCACTGACAACAGTACTCCAGAAAATGCCCCTGGCCGCTGCAACCGAAGCGTTCTTGGTCTCTTCAGCTACATGTCCCGAGGCATCAAAACCAATCAAGACGCCAGCAGTAGCAAGGTAGGAAAGACACCAGTTCCAACCAGGCGGGGCTCCAGTGCCGTTATAGGTCGTCATGAAAGCATCGTGTGTTGATCGAAAGCCAAGAGTGTTGCTTGTGGCTATAGGGAGCCAGATCAAGTTGAGGAGGAAGTCAAGAACGACAATGCTGCTAGACAGCGCGAAGATCCACCTGAAGTACCGAGCTGCTGACATTAGATATGCGGCATAGAAGTCGTGCTGGGAGGCTTACGGGGAAGGAGATTCCAGATGCAGGCTAATGCGAGCATTATTTCTGTCAGGATCCATTGTACGGCTCGAAATTTGATGCTTGATGAGTCGGAGGGAAAGTCCGTGTTGAACACGACGATTTCCTGAGGATATCAGACCAGTTCAAACTCTTATTGCAAAATAAATACTTACCGAGAGCATGTAATTCACAGCAGCTTGCGTGTTACCTTGGTGCAACAGGAATTAGAACTCGTCAAGGTTACACGGGGACCGTACTAACTAGCGCAAAAGGTTGTCCAAGCAGTGGTAGACCACCAAGCCACGACAAACCCAAACAATCTTCCAAAGCGAGGACCGCCGGCTTCAGCAGCCCAGAGATAGATGGACCCAGCTAAAGGTAGAGAAGAGCAGATCTCGGCAATGACTGCAGCGGTTATGAACGTGAAGACACAAGTCACAATGTAACTCGTCCTTTCGAAGCGCATTAGCTGAGTGAGGTAGACAGGCGGGTTAGGACTTACCAGTATGCCAGATTACCACCTGCTGCGATGCCGGTTGAGAAAGTAACGCGCACGCCGCCGATGAAGTAAAGGGCAGCTACGCAGTGTTAGATGATTTTGTCTCTGTTCGTTGGATGGAATGACTGACCGAATGTGGTGGCGAAATTGTGGAATTGATTGAAGCTCCGTTGGAGAACCTATCATTGATTAGTTATCATTTACTTGAACAGGGCATTATTCTGCCTATTACAGGTTTATATCCTAGTTTTTCCTACAGCTCATGTGTCAGCTTTGAGCGTCTGTCTATTTGAGTTATTTTGGAGTACTGACCAGAAGGATGTCGTCAGATGAATTGTCGCTCGAATCGCCCTGTAAGTCCCCGCCTGTGTTGGCGGGGTCGTCTCTAATATTCTCTCGTATTGTGGCCATTGCCGGAGCTTTCTGTTTGTCAATTAAAAGTTTCGATGCAGCCGCGGCGATGATTATCAAGGAATACAAATGTTGAAATTGTTAATGGTGCCTGACGTATTTACCTCGTACAACAGCCGGGCCATTCGGCACAAGCCCCTTGCTAGCCAAAGTCAACTTGTCCTCTTGACGAAAAACACCCCACTGATAAGATAATGAATTCCATAGTACTCCGTACTTTGTGATTTATACCACTAATAATAAAGCAATAGGCAGATCTATCTATATTAATTTAATTAATTTAATTACTAATTAAATAATAAGTATCTTTTTTAACAAAGTCTAACTATTTTATTTCAAATGGCAAAGCCAAAAGGTGCCATTCTTATTACATTCGTAAGTTACGTTTCTTTATTGCTTTGCCTAATACTATTTTCTATTGGCATTACTAGTCTGCGGCTGAAAATATTGTCTTAGGTGCATAACAATGGTAGGTTACTAGCACCCTGTTGCGAGGCTTTGGCGAACGCCAGCCAACCCCGTTGCCTCTTTTCCCGCCTCTTTCGCTGAGGGCGAGGAATGGAAGAGGCTGCTTATTACCCCCGCGCAAGCTGATTGCTCATAAAACCTGTGACACGCACCCCGCTACAAGCTTCTTGTATTTTCGCCCTGATTTTCTTTCCCGTTACTCACAGCTCCGAAATAACTTTTCGTGTTTCCTTCGCATGCATAATGGAGAGCCCGAGATACAGTGAGTTATGTCGCGACATAAGATCACAGTTCACAATCGGGTTTAAAAAGGCCGAAACAAAAGACAAGTTCGCTACAAGAGGACTGGTCAGAGACGTTCTATCACGGCCTATGTTGGACAGTTTCTACCAGAGCCTCTGGGACGATGACAATGTTTCGCGGACGGGCCCAAACCCAGTTGATGCGGAAGCTTTTGTTCGAAACATGGAGAGAAAAATGCTTCATGACTTTTTGGCGGTCTTAATATATGCAAAGTGCTCAATCAACGCCGCAAAGACCTTCGCAAAAGAGCTTGTTTTTGGAGATGAGGCACAAGTGCAGCAAACATATGGCGAAACTCCATATCTTCTCCCAGCGAACGAGGATTTTCTTAGTAGTCTGTTCGACCGTTTTGAAGCCCAAGATTTCTTCGCTGAGCAACGCCCTTTCTGTACCATCGTACTTGGTGGAGCAGGAGTCGTCACGATTGATCAGGATGATAAGCGATCTCTGCCATGGCTGAACGAGAAACATATCGGTTCCGGTGCGTTTGGAAGCGTCTATGAGGTCAAGATACCCAAGGGCCATTTGACCATGTATCGAGATTTCAGTCAAACCAACTCAACGTCCAAGCTGGTCGCTCGCAAAGACTACAAACCCGCCAAAAACATGGAGCAGAGCTTTGAGAAAGAGGTGAGATCTATCCGAGAGATCTTCAGCGGCAACTCCAAGCACAATAACATTCTCGAGAGTTTTGGCACTCTTGTTATCAAAGGTCCGGAGCCAAAGCTCAGTCTTCTCATGCCACTAGCAGACATGGACCTGCAGAAGTATATGGAAGACAATCCACAGATCCCTATTGACGACAGATGGGCCCGAGAGCGTATAGTCAGCGCCGCTATAGGCCTGGCAGATGGACTCGAGTTTCTTCACAGTAAGATGACTACAGTCGGAGGTGATCGACTAGTTTGTTATCACATGGATCTCAAGCCTAGCAATATCCTGGTGTTTCTCCATGAACCACGAATAGAGGGTACTGGCACAGAGGACAGAGATTACGGCATGGTTTGGAAGCTCAGTGACTTCGGCTTGTCAAGAGTCAAGACCAAAACGGACCCGGAAAAGAATTTGGACAGCCTCTTCGAAAAGAAATTTATCGAACAGTCCAGCCAAGCATCCGCGACTCAAAACCATCGAGGAAACGGCACGTACCTACCAAATGAAGCTCAAGATCAAGGAAAGACGATGGATCAAAAGAGTGACATCTGGTCCTTGGGTTGCATTATCAGCGTCCTATTTACGTACATGGAAGAAGGGCATTCGGCTCTGAAACGCTACAGCAACTCCCGACTCAAGTACAACAAGAAGTTCGACGTGTTTTATCAGGAAAACAGGTCCAGCCGGGGTATCTCTCTCAACGACGCTGTGAAACGCCAACACAGCAAATTGATCGAAGCGGCGAGGAAGCGCAAAGCGGCTGAAGGCGAAGCTGTCTCATCTATACTCAAGTACCTGGAGAGTAGTGTCCTGGTGATTAACCAAGGCGGCAGATGCAACGCAGAATTGATAGTTAAATGCCTAGGACAGACACTGAAGACATACCAAACTGCGGAAACATCATTCAGGTCTGCTTCGCCCCCAGAAAAGTTGTATCCCTTACGCCAGAAACTTAGAGAGTATGCACATGACCCTCAGCTGGGAGATGTCGAGATTGACAATATATAGTGTCCTTGTCCTTGGTCTTCGCAGGGAGCGTTCTACTATGCCGGTAGATATCCACCACTGGCGACTAGGCATAGACAAGTCTATCCGTTTCAAAGACTGTCGGAGCTCGCCGAATGGTAAACTGATAGCTTACTGGAGTGACAAGGTTATCATGGTGTTCGACAGGGCAACTGCGATATCAAGGACAAATTCTAATAGTACATCTGACACCGGATCACGAACCCTCTCCATGGAAAGCGCACGATATCAGACTCTCAGAAATGTCGGACAACATCGACTAGCTGGGGTAAGCTGCTCCTGGAAATCCCTAGGGATGACAAATTCATACTTGGTCGCTGCTACGACTGAGACTAAATCGTTAAATGTACGTTTGGATTACTAAGGCGATTTACACGAGAATTCCATAGCTAATACAGTCTGCCAGTGCTATTTATTTGACGTTGAGTCCGATCAAACGCTCCAAACGTACAGCAAAGTTTCTTTGCCATATACTGGTTTTTACAGTTTGACAGTATCACCAAACCAACACTCAATAGCCTGTATCCTGAGTAATAATGGTCGGACATCATTATTGACGGCAGTAATCGAGACGAGTCTTTCTGAACCAACTACCCCGTCAGCTAGGTGAGTGAGCTACTGTGCCATTTCGTATTTTGCTGATACAATTGCCAGTCTGTTTTCGGAAACCTCATCACGCCAGGACTATCAGGATGCTGGAATCCGTCTTGTCCAACGGAAGCTTATTGACCTGGACGGGCCTACATCCACAATCGAGCATTTAGCTCTCAGAACAGGAGATGAAGGCTATATAATCGTTCGCAGCTCGTCGACCCTATCTCTGTATCTATTCACTGTTCGCCCCCCGAGGCTGGTAAAGCAAGACTTAAAGCTTGGAGTAAGTTACCGGTTGAGTATTAGGTACAGGATCTAACATCACCGCTCCCAGGCACCTAGTAGCACTGTCGACAGGCTATTTACAGACATGGTTTTCTTCCAAAGTGAAGCAGACGAAGCTCAATCCGAAATCATTATGGTTGCACAGGCTCAACGTATTTTTCATCTCAAGTTCAGAGGCGCCAGCGAAGCGCCCTCGAGCGTTGTTTATCTCCCCATTGAACACTATCGTATACTAAAGATTGCGACAAATGGACAAGTAGTCGTGGCCTTAGGAGCACACTCGGGGAGTAGTCACCTTTTCCTGCTGGAGGTGAAACTCCTGAGTCCCAGGGTTCGTCCTCAACTTCGGAGGATCGCAGAGCTATATGAGGTATCCACATCCTGTCAGTCTAAGCTGAGTGTAATTGGTGACTGGAGTGAGCCTATTGCCTTGATTACGACCGCGACACCTGAGGGGCATTATCGTGTGTATCACAAGAATCTGATTAGCCTAGTTAATAATAATACCTGAGATGTGTGGTTGATACCATGCTGCTATATTAAATGCTGCCTGACTCCATGTCAGAAGAAACCTTTCTACTTCTCCCGTGCATGAGTGTCTTGATAATTGGAATGTTTCCCGCTACGCGATCAAGAAGAGTCTTGTCTAGAAGAACATGATATAACAAGAAAGTGCAGATAGTAAGAGCAGCAGAAGATAAAAAGTATATCCAGATCATGGAGGTCATCACGATCTGGTCTCCATTGTCGTCAAGATCGAAGAAGTTCATCCCAAAGAATGTCTACCATCTATCAGTTTACCATGTATTGAAAGGGCTTGAGTGTTAACTCACTGCTACAAAAGACGCAGGCAAATACAACAATGTCAGGGTAGTAATAAAAACAGCAGATTTATTCAACCGAAGCATGCTGTCATTTTGAACTTTGGCGTATAGCTGCTCCCGGAATGACAGAGTGTTGGCGAGAAGCTGCGTGATCTTCTGAGCCCTCTGCTGTAGAAAGTCTGCCACTCTGACGTAGGCACGACAGTTAAGCTGGTATTTCTGGAATTCTATCAGCGCCATTCTAGCTGACTCTTTGGCATGTCCTGTCGAATCAGGATACCAGTTGTGACAGAGAGAAGACAAGCCCTCCAGCACTTCGTTTGAACCTGCCAGGATGACCGGTATCTGTAGTAAGCGGCTCTCCAGATAGGCTAGCTCAGTGAGATGGCGGTACTCGGCTTCCGTCAATTCTTCAATCCATGTAGCTACTGCATTGTTTGCCTTAAGACCTGTTAGTTTCGAACTAATGACTGAGAGGTATGCATACAATGGGGATAAGAATTTCCTCTAAATATACATTATATAGCCTCCATGAAGAGAAATATGTATTAAAAACTTCCTTGTGAAGCCAAAAGACGTCCTTGAGGTCATTTCTGGAGACCTTTGAGACACAATCCTGCACAATTTGATGCAGCTTGGAATTCGGTGTTGGGTTGAACAAAATGCAAAGGTTCTTGTTTGTTTTGTTGTTGAATCTCTGGTAAATGCCACTCTGTCTGATGATCCAAGTACCTTGAGCAGCCTTGAATTCAGGATATCGAATTGTGTACGAGACCTCTACGTCATTTTAGAGTTACTCAAGTTCGGCACCTTTTGTAATTGCTTACCTGTTATTGGCCCATCTCGAGACAGTGTAAAAGGGACGCAAAAGGTTGATTCAACGTCGAGATCTTTGGCATAAAAACACGAAGACACATCCCAGACAGAAGGCTTTAAATTGAACTTGCCAACGAGAAAGCTCAACATTGGTTTGGTGATCTGTAATGGCTTCCAAGACTGGCGCTGGCATATCGATCTAGTTGCCCCGCATCAGTATGTTGTGTGTTACGGAGGTGAAGCTCCTAGAATACGTACATAAAGTGGTAGGGCTGCTCGTCGGTTTCAGTGCGGCTGAAGTGGGACTGGATCTGCTCCAAGGTTGAAAACTGATGGACCTCAGCTCTAGAACGTTCTTCGTCCGATGGCCCGGCCCCTGTGCTGATGACCCTAACTGGCTCAGTTACCTCATTGACAAAGCAGCGGTGAGACATATCCATTGAGACAAGAGACAGCGCGTAAGCCGAAGACAGAAATTCATTGAAAGACAAATAGCACAAAACTGGAAGTAAGGGGAATCAAAGTTCTTGCACGTTATATTTCTCTCATCCTGTACTGGGCTTTCCATTATCCCAATCATCAGACTCTATGGCCAGTCTGCCTCACAGCCTGATCTCGCTCACTAGGCCAGCCGTACACGCCACGCTGCAGTCAGCATACTCCCCAGACATTCCCTGTCAGCATCATTGGGATTGAGGAATCTCGGCACGCCTTGTCTTCGTCAGCTGTCGGTACTGTAGATCTTGTAACTGCGCTTACTCGAGTTCATTCTGTTGTTGTGTTAATAACACTACGGTATATGTACAAATTTTCACAGGAAGCATCATACCCGGGTGACTTGTCTCGGGGCTTTGAAAACCCACTGCTCGTTACTCATCTTTAAGAACAAGTCAGCAGCGGAAAGCCCACGTACAGAAGGGCCAAGCCTACACGCAGTCCAAACTCGCCCTTTTGATGTGGAAAGAGTTTCTCAAGGATTCTTTGTAGCTTTATTCCATCGTAGTAGCGACAGTCGAAGACATGGCGCACCTGTTTGTGTTTGGCCATGGCGGCTTTGCTGTCGAAGTGTACCGCTGTTTACTTTAGGACCAAGGCTTGTTTCTTCAGTTCCTATTGCATCGTATTTGTAAAACCTGTAGTATCTATAACTGCGTGCTTCGCATTCTCGCACAGTATTTGGGCAATTTTCGGGGACGCACTTTCAAGTTACACATAACCAAATTCTCACACCTTGTACGACCCGACAACGGGGTTAGAGATCAGAGGAGGGATGAAAGCTCGTATTCCCCTTGGCGAACCGCCCGACCGCAGTTCTGTGATGTAGCCAAAGGGATTTGTTTGGTTATAGGAAATGTGATAAGCCTCTTATGCATGTTCCATCACACGCCACATGCAAGGAGCCAATATTCCTGTGGTCCTTGAATGGCTATTGACCAGGCAGCCATGAACTTATCGGCGGTCTTATGCGTCTTTTCCCATTTTGGCATTCTGACGACTGTAAATTAATCGTGGGCCCGCTCCTTTGAGAAGGGAATCAGAGGCTTGCGGCTGAAAATGACCGAGTCTAGAACCGGTTGCCAAGAGAGGGCTTGAAAGATGGCGGTTAACAGCAATCAAGCTCGCAAAAGACTTGAGCGAAAGATGGTCGCCAGGCAGTGCAGCCGTGCAGTCGTTTATTGCCTTTCATGTTCACTTGGTGATGTTGATTCTTAACAGTCCATTTAACATGTCTCTTGTTCAACATCATATGAAGGCGTCGCACAGTGAAATCATGTATTACAATGGGATCATCAGGCTGCTCTCAAGAAACCAGGTCCTGTTTCTTCATGTGACAGCTGGAAACCTAGCGGGAGGTTGGGGCTGAAAAGCCCTGATCTGCCTCGTTTCCCGGAGCCATCAGGCTCATGCCTTGGCGCTTCAGTGCGCGAACGCCTCTTTCCTTGAACCTAATATCGCCCCTTCACTCTTCATTCTTGCTTTCTAAAGCGAAGCCTTCAAGTTTGCTTTTCGAATAATCCAAGTTCTTTAACCTTATTTCTTATCTGGCAAGATGTCTGAAAACGGATCTGGTCCGGGAGCAGCGCCCCCAGCTATTTCTCTCACTGCATTGTCTCATGGTCATGGGCCATTTGACAACGGCTCTGCAGCAAGCAGCATGCCTCTTGCTAGGGATACTTCTGCTCCATCTGACGGTGGTGGTGAGAATCCAGAAGCTCCAGAGCGATTCATAACAACCCATGAAGGCGAAACAGAAGCGACTCAGCTTCCTATTCATACAGTTCGGCGTAAACTGAGAGGCATTCATATTTTTGTGAGTCATTATTATTCCCAGACAGACTGAACAGTAGAAACCCTTCGCTACGCACTTGTCAGGTACTAACCCAGAGATAGATGATTGCCGTTAACGGTACACTTGGTACAGGTCTTTATGTTCGAAGCGGCCAGATCCTCGAGCTTGGAGGACCCTTGGCTGTTATCTTTTCCTTCCTCGTCCTCGGGATGTTGACTTGGGCGGTGATGCAATGCATCGCAGAACTTCTATGTCTATGGCCAGTTCCAGGAGCCGTCCCCTTGTTTGTTAGGAAGTTTGTGGACAAAGAACTCGGGGATACTGTTGGCGTCGCATATTGGTATGGACTGAAAGATCGGTCAGTATCCATTGAAGTAAGACTAATTCATCGCAGGTATACATATTCTATAGGATTCGCTGCCCTGATCGCCACATCTGCCAGTGTCCTCAATTACTGGACCGCAGGGATACAGGGCTTCAGTGAAGGGTTCGCCTACGTTGTGCTACCGTTGACACTCGTGGCAATCAATTCTGTCAAGGTTGAGGTATGCTGAGTCGTACACGAAATGTGTTCCCGGTGGTGTCTAACATTTCGACAAGATCTACGGCTGGATTGAAGTTGTCACCGGAGTTATCAAACTCATTTTCTTAGCCATTATCATTATTTGCCTTCCTGTCGCTATTTTCAAGTTTCCCAAGGAAACAGAAGATAGTCCTAAATCAACAGATGTCAGTAGTAATGGTAAGTTAATATTTAATAGAATATAGGCTTCACAGCTAATATTACCCCCCACCAGCTACAGCACCTGTTATCACGAGGTCAAGTAAGTATTCAAAAGTCTCGTATCGAGATCCTGCGGAACCATGGACTTATAGGCCATACAATACAGGTTGGGACACTCCCTTCAGCCAGTTCAATCACGGAGCGGCCGATAATTGGTTTGAAGCGTTTATGTAAGTATCTCTGGAATGGCAGAAGTAAATGGAACTTGCTGATACCTACAAGGATGTGCCTGTCACTTGCTATCTTTGCATACGCCGGAATCGAGAATATCGCGGTTTCCGTCATCGAAGCACGTTGGCCTTCCCGGCCAGCAACCCAACCATCAAGCGGAAACTCATCAGGAATACAAGCTACTGAGGATTTACCACCACCACCAAGAGCAGCCTCACCCTCACCTCAGAAGAATAGCACTGCTCGAGATTCAGTCAAACGCACGATTGGGTTCACAGCAGTTGTTCTACCGATACTGGTTGCTTCTGCGTACACCATTAGCGGGCTATTCGTGTCCCTGGGTCTCAAAAGAAATGACTGTGGTCTTCAGAGGCTTAGCTGGTTGGAGAGCAAAGAATGCGGGGAGCCGGAGACTCACAAGAAGGGTTTTACGTTCTCGCCTTTCATTCTTATCGCAAAAGCCTCGACTATTACCAGTCTTGACCACGCTTTGAACGCTTTTATACTCTTCACTGCACTTACATGTGCTAACACTAATCTATACGTTGCGTCTAGGACACTTTTTGGTATCACGCGAAATATCCGTTCTGATGAGTCGATGCCGGCAGCTTTGGCCTGGTTTGGTGTTACAAATCGCGACAGAGTACCATTGCGGGCGATGGTTATCACTGCACTCGCCTTTTCCTGGGTGCCGTTTCTTCAAGGAACAAAGAGCTTCAACACTGGTTTGGATCTTGGCAAGTTTGTTGAGATTCTTGTCCAGATGGGGTCCGTCAGTATCATCATTATCTGGGCTTGCCTATGCTTAGCATATGCCCGATACCATTACTGGTTAGTTATTCAAGTGTGTATCCTTGTGAAGAATCTTACGGGATGGTAGTATTCATAAGTTCCGTGACGAGCTAGCAGAGGACAGAATCCGCCTAGCGGAAGATCGCCAAGCTGAATCCGAGGCCTACCCCTATCAAAGCCACTGGCAACCAGTATTAGCGTACGCAGCGCTCGGGGTCTGTCTCTTCATCCTTTTTGTCTGCAATGGGGTTTTCTTATGGAAAGAATTCCATGTCTTCCCATTCTTGACGGGATATCTGACGGTGAGAGCACTCAAGATTAGAACCAGATTGTAAAGGCTAATCAAACCACAACAGACTATTTGTTTCTTTGGAGTTTGGGTATTACTTAAGATCTATAAGCGAGCATGGTCACCTTGGAATAAACTTGACGACCAAGCTGCGAGAACTTTAATAAAGGAGCTAAATGATCTGCGGGATATATCCTTGGAACAGCCTGAGGGTGATTCAGAGACTACTCGATGGGCTTGGATTTGGAAAATATTTGGGAGTAGTAGGAATGTTGGAACTGGAGAAAGATAACATGTATAATTACTCTACACCTAGGTAAAAATCTTTGAATTATATTATTTATCATATTTTAATTATATCTTAATTTATTAATAAATATATATAACTTTTAAAATTATAAAGTTAATTAATTATTATCCTTATAAAAGCTGGATTAATATCTTTTAAGTATAATACATTAAAAGGTAAATTAATATATATTAGTATAAAAGATAAAGAGAATTGCCTCTTTAGCGTCTCTACATACCTTTGAGAAGCGGCATATGAAGAATAGGCAAAAGGTGAAGACCACAAGGTCAAGCTAGGCCGAGGCATGCTTTGCCTCGATTAGGACGACAGCATATCAGCATCAGGCTGTTGTATTTGAACACTGAAAAGATGGCTTAGCTCAATTGGATATGTCTGTAATGAGTAAATCTTTAACTTCACTCTAGCATCGAGTCTAAATGCCTATTCCGATGAAGTCACTACAAACACTGAGAGTACCACTGGTTCTGCTCCTTGCAAGTATACGGCGACACACAAACCGTCGGTCCAGTCCAAGAGGCGCCACCACACTGACCATATCTAGGCACACTAGGTCCACCAGTAACAGTCGGCTTAGAAGAAGTCGTAAGAGTAGTAGTCGGCTTAGATGAGGCCGTAGTAGTTGTAGTAGGCTTCGTCGGCACAGTTCCTCCATTAACAGCAGCAGCATGCTCATAAACCAACGGCTGAGCCTCATCATCCTCAAGATAAATGGTATTTCCATCATCGTGATTCTTTCCGTATGAGAATTTGTTGGTGCCGAATTGCCAGTACATGTCGCTGACTTGGAGATCAAGAGAAGCCTTTTGCCATTTGCTCAGGGTAGCTATGCGAGTAGACTTATCGGTCCAGCCGTATTCTTCATGAAGAACAGGCTTTTTGGCGGTGGCACCGGCGGCGGAGTGGTCTTTGATCCATTGGACGACCCAGTCGGTTGTCTTGCTCCAGTACTGAGGGTAAGAATGGAATGTGTTGAAGTCAATGTTGGGAAGTTTGAGTTCAGCGTCGAAGTCGGTTCCGTCAGCGCCGTTGTAGGTCCAGTCGTCTGACTGTCGGTTGAAACCACCTTCACTTCCGGTAGTGACGAGATGGTCAGGATCAATGGACTTGATGTATGTGCTCATCTCGTTGACCCAAGACGTAATGGTGGCAGGGGTACAGTCTGGTCCACGAGGAAGGTTGCGAGTACCGTCGGCGCCGCAGCGGGGCTCGTTGGCGATTTCCCATGCAAAGACGGCGGGAGAGTCCTTATATCGGTTTACGACGGCTGAAATGTAGTTCTTGAAAGCCTTCTTGATAGCAGGAAGGCGATAGAACTGTACGATCCGTCAGTAACTCTTCTTCACCAAACACTCTGTGAAACTCACATCATCATGGTACCGACCACCAAGATTGACAGTATAAACGTCCATACCACCATAATCAGCCCAATTGTTCGTCAAAGCCAGAATGAGCTTCATGTTAGTAGCTTCAGCAGCCTCAATAACAACATCAAGCTTGCTCAGATCAATCTTGACTGTTCCATCCTTCTCCCAAAACTGCATGACCGTATTCTCAGCACCAGTACCATACTGCGGCAAACCACCAGATACATAAGTCCTGTTGTTGTCGTGGAAAGCCCAGGTGCGCATGACTTTGAGACCAGCGTCTTTTGCAAGTTGAAGACCGAGCTTGACGTCCGCGTAGTGATCCGTCCCCCACTGAAAAGGTTAGTCGCTGCAGTGAAGGCTGCCTCGTGAGGATACTTACGACGTTGAAGGGGAGATAATAGGCATTACTACCAGCGAAGAAAAAGTCCTTTCCATCAAGAGAGAACTTCGTTCCATCGGTGGTGACAAATCCAGCCGGTACAGCAAGCACCGGGGCGCTCGCAAAAGCCGCCGCGACAATTGAAGCAAACTTCATGATGAGATCTGAAGATTGAGTGGATGCTGATCAATGCTGCTGGTCATGATAAACAGCGATTAATTAAATCCTTTATAGTTGTTACATTCGGCATCTAAATTACACATGCCATTCCCCTCATCCCCATAGGGTGATAAATGCAGCATATCGGAGCTCAACATCCCGTGATATCCGGATTCGGAACGGGACTGGACAATCTTCCAGATACGGGCCGGAATGCCGCCATGATCCATCCGGTATGTTTTTGGAAGTTAAAGAAAGTTGCCTTTTCAATTCCTGAGACGTAGTGAGTGAGTGGCTTTATCACGCCGTGGCCATTTGTGGATAAACGAGTCTGTGCCGTTGAATGACAAACACCTGTACTGAGACATATGCATCTTGCATGATCAGAAGAGATTCACATATACCCCCAATATAGTCCACCAGTTGGAACGATGCTACCATACTGCATGCGTTGATTGGGATTCGGCTGCACGAGCAAGGACAATGCAGCAACCTAATTCCAGAAGTTTATCAACCTCCGTGAATACCGGTTATATAGCTAAGGTCAGAGAAGTTTAATACCACTCACATATGATCTCATTGGGACTTATTCCTCCAGGGCTGCACCCCCAATCTTGTTCTCAAAAGCTAGGATGGCTTTGCGTTACGCGTATTCACGTGTAGCACCTTATCAAGCAAGTGAATTATATACCAGCGACGGCAAACAAGTGCATCGAGATTATCTAATCCGCACTTCTCCAACGGAACGTCACCGGTTCCAGGTTATTAACATATCCCTTCCCTTCATACCCTCCAAAGCCCATCCACGGCGAATAGTAAGTAACATCATCCTCATCCAGACTCTCCTCCGTATAAAAGTTCCCAAACATGCCGTCATCCGCCTGACAATCCCAAGCATCGTTATCCCTCGGAGGAACGGTATAATGTCTACAATGCCCAGCAGGAATAGTGCACGAGAGTTCACCACCGGCTTTTAGATCGCATTTTATAGGTGCGCCGAAGTATGTATCTGAGGCTGAGCAATCGACGAACCAGCCTGGGCTGGGTACTAGACCTGAGCCCCAGCGGATGCAGACGAGAGGGAAGTTGGGCCAGTATGGGTCGGCGCGGCGGAGATAGCCAGTGCCTTCCTCGAGGATGAGGGCGGCGGGTTCCCAGGCTGGGTTTGTAGAGAATTGGAGGTTATAATAATTTTCTTTCTGACCCATTACTATACCATCTGCTCGGCCGCCTTCGGCGATGATGTTGAAGGTTGTGACGGCGGGTTCTTCGGAGGTTGTTGTTGTAGGAGCGATGGTTGTAGTCTCGGTCGTGTCGAGTGATGTTATGAGCATAGTGGTGTCAGATCCGATTGAGGTCAATGTAGACAAAACATCAGCAGTAGAAGTCTCGGTAGTCCCTGAAAGTACAGCCGTGGTGGTTGTCTCTGTCGACGCGGCTCCAGACGTAGCCGCTTGAGTTGAGGTTGTCAAAACCGCATCACTGGATTGAGAAGCTACAGCAACTTATTAGTTCACTGCATTAACTCATGCGCTCGCGAGACTTACAGGATCCGGGTTTGCAAGGACCCCCTATCACCGCTGGGAGCCCAAAGGCCAACGAAAATATAGAAGTGAAACGCATAACGAGAGACTTGCCAACACGATTTGGGCTGAAAGCGTTGAAAAAAAAAATGAAGAAGAAAAAGAGGCGTTGAAAATGGACGGGTGGCGGCTGTCATGATCATGGTAATAAAGGAGACCCTGACAGCAGATCCACATTGAAAATCGATAGTTTTGAAGCTATCGACACTGCCAAGAGGTTCTAGATCTGTTATTTGCTAGCGTAATGAACGATAACTACCAATTCAGCTAAGCGACAGGGGCAAGCAAGCCACTAATTTGAGTTCACGGAAATAATGGCTCTGACTGATAAGATAAGCTTCAGAACGTGGCATGACGGAATTGAGTTGAGAACGACTTCAAAACATGCTTTGCACTTGACTTCAATCGTAGTACTTCCAATCCTTGCCGAAAGCTTTCCAGATTCTCAAGGCTTCAAGGTGTCGAGATACAAGTCATTGAATGGCTGCTGACGAAAGAGTGAACATTAGCCAAGTTACTGCTGCAGAATGTTATCCAATCATCGGTGAGATGGCCGAGTTGGTTATGGCGCCAGGTTAAGGTTAACCTTAACACCAATTTCCTGGTGGAGCAATCCTCCTGGGTTCGAGTCCCAGTCTCATCAGATTATCTTTTTGCATTTTTAACATCTGAATCTTCGCTGAAGAGGGACAGCGTGTTTTCAATAGGCTGTCGATTCTCTTTTTCACTCTTGTTAATAGCTTGTGTTAATATATTTTCACAGTGTTCATTATAAGAATAGACGCTGAAGGCATTCTAAAAGCTTGCTTACAGTACTGTTACCAATTACTCTTTCAAGACGCCTTGTCTTTTAGACATAATATGTACTTTTCGTCTCAGCGAGTTATGCTGCTGCAACTGCTCTAGTCGTCTTCTTCTCCGCTTTGACATTCTTCCACTCGAAACCAAACGAAGTAATCAGAGCGAAACATCCCATACCCAAACCAAGATACCAAATCGACCTCATCGAATCGTTGTAGGCCTTCAATACCAAGTCAACCTTGTCAGAAGGCACAAGGTTCCACAGATTCGTTGCACCACTGTTTGCAAGCGTATTGATTTCAACCCCAGGAACATACTTGGCAATTTTGCTCTCAAGTTGTCTTTCCAGTAATGTCTGCGACACGGTGACGAATACTGTTCCGCCGAGGAAGATAAGAAAGTTCAAGATGGAAAGGCCAATTGGGCTGTCGCCTTCTGAGAGGACGGTTTGGATGGCGATGGCGGGTTGTTGCAGTGTCAAACCCATGCCTGCTCCAGTAATAATCTGCGATCATCAGTCAGCAACGCTCAACATTATGTGGACTAAACATACCTGATAGCCAATCCATTTGACCTTGCTAACATCCGGCGTCCAAGTACTTATCAATGCCGAGCCAACAATAAGCACAGCACATCCAGCGATAGCAAACGGCGTATAGTATCCAATCTTGCTGACCAAAACACCACCAAGAATAACGCAGAACACATTGCTCAGTAGTAGCGGGATCAAAGCTATACCTGAATCTTGCGGCGACTTGCCCTTGACCACCTGGAACCAAACTGGAAGGTAAAATGAGTAGATAACCAGCACAGAACCGATTGCCAGAGCATTAAGACAAGCAAACAGCGTGGTTCGCTGGAAGAGAATTCTTGGTGGTACTGTTGCTTTCTCTTTCCTCCAAGCTTGATATGTAGCGAAAATGAGAAACAGGACGCCAAAAACGACGAAGAGAGCGATGACTCGTCCGCTTGTCCATTTTTGGTTCTCTTTGCCAAACTCGAGTGCAAAGAGGAGACTGATGACTGATCCAGCGACCATAAGAAACCCAAGTGGATCGAGATCGAGGAATCTTTGGCGCCATGATTGGGCTGGTTCGCTTGGGGGAAGCCTATTCGGTGCCAAAAGGAACAGAAGAATAAGCGAAAGTCCACCGATAGGAACGTTGATCCAAAAGCACCAACGCCATGTAACAGAAGTGAGATATCCACCAAGGATCGGCCCCAAGATCGACGAAATTCCAAAGGCAGAACCGAGGGATCCAAGGTACTTAGGCCTCTCCTCCAGTGGAAACAAGAGCGTGATGTAGATAAACACACCAGAGCCGATACCCGCACCTCCAATACCAGTGATAGCTCGTCCAACAATTAAAGCATTCGAGTTAGGCGCAGCTGCACAGACGATAGAACCAATCTCGAATATGGCGGTTAAAATGAAGAGAACCCATTTGGTAGAGTAGTATTTGAAGACGAGACCGAATGATAGTTGGAAGACGCAGAGGGGGAGGAGGAAGGCTGATTCATACCAGGCAATATCGCCGAAGCTGTCGAATTCGGCGGAGATGGTTGGGATGGCTGTGCCGATGATTGTGCGGTCCTTGCAGATGTTAGCGTGATAGAGAAAACCGTAGGAGATTGGCTTACAAGAGCGACCAGGAAGAATACGAGGAAGAGAGCTAACATTGTTGGTAGGACGACTTTCTTTGGCGGGTATGTCTTTTCGTTGTCTGCGTCGTCGGAAGACATTTTTTCCACGTCGGCGCTTTGCCTACTCGGCGGCATTTCATCTCTGGTCTCTTTCTCGTCCATCATAGCAATTCTCGATAAGCTGCAAGGTACGGAAGCCGATATAGTTTTTGAGCCTTGTTTGACAGAGTATTGGTCGAAGAGAATTTGCTACGTCTGCAAGAGTAATGTAGAATGAGAGGCTTATTTGAGAGGACAGTGGAATAATCTGCTGAATCAATTGAGCCAGAGAATATCTCGCCTGGTCTTAAATAAAGAAGAATCCATCCATTGCATTCCAAGTCAATTACATATCACCCTATCGTGTTGTCAAGCAACATACCACTCAACCAATCACATATCGCCCTCCAAATATCGGTCTCGGTACCGAGCCCGAGCTGGCTCCTCTCACCACCAAAAACCTCGCGGGGTCGCCCGAGCATTTAATTACACAACGTCATGGATCTCAACATCACCGATCAACAACCCTCAATCTCACCACGCAGATCACCCTGCAATATCTTCCAACATGAGATCCCAAGCTTGCGAACCATGTGCAAAGCGCAAAGTGAAATGCGACAGAGCTGAACCGCCGTGTTCTAATTGTAAGCGTCGCAAGCATGATAATTGCACTTACCCTGAAGTCTCGCCTTTTGAAAGGATCAGAAAATTGGAGGAGGCGGTGAGAGCGCTGGGTGGTGATCCGTTGTCTGATACGCCTGAGAAACTGAGTATAAAGGCAAGTCCTGCAGCGGGGAGTAATGCTGAGACGCCGATTATTGTGCAGGAGGAGGGAAAGTCTGTCTATCATGAGTCGTAAGTAGCACCAACACTACCTGGTGTATAGATCTTCATGCTGATTCCAACAATGTCAGGGAGGGATGGCACACATGGATTGACGTCTCTCGTTTGTACAAAGGCTCCAAACCAAAGTTCAATGCCTCCGACCCTCGAGGCTCCGCCCTGTCACCAGGCAAACACCTCCCCCACGCGTTCCATGGCTCACCATGGAGAGACAACACCATCCTGTCAGATAAACTAGACTTTTGCCCGATACCCCAAGAAGAAGCCCTCAGGCTATGGGATTTCTTCATGGAGCGCGTTGATCCGATTGTCAAGATTAGCTTCAGCTGGACTCTTACGTATCTCAGAGCCGCTTTATCAGATGCTGAGAAGTGGAGAAGACTTGATAATGGTGAACATGTGTTGGTATTGTCGATTTGTTTGTTTGGTGCTTCGAGTTTGGCGAACCAAGAGTGTATGGATCTTTTTGGTCGAACAAAAGCGTCTTTGACGAATGAATGTCGCGTTCAATGTGACATGGCGTTTTCGAGGATTAGTCTACTCGCCATTGACAGTATTTCAACTTTGAAAGCTATGTGCCTGTACATCGTGAGTTACCCTCTCAAAACCCGCCGATTATGAACTAACATACTATTAGAAAGCAAGCGTCGATGTGTTGACCTCACGCAGCATGTGGACACTGATGGGTCTCATCTCCCGAAACGCAGAACAGCTCGGCATGCACCGCGACGGCACAGTACTAGGTCTTTCACCATTCGAAACAGAGGAACGTCGTCGACCCTGGTGGCAGCTTCAACACCTTGATCTCATCTTGTCACTCAAGAATAATGTTACACCACTCTCATTTGGAGCAGGATGGGATGTCAGACTTCCTCTCAACATCGAAGACAATGATCTTGATCCAAGTTCAGGAACACCGCCGAAAGACCGAATTTGTCTGACGAGTTTCTCATATACACTTTTTACATACTGGATCATTGAGAAACAACGTAGTTTTCGACTGACACAAGCAAGGCAGGCTACAACGGGCGATAAATCTCTTCTTGGGTGTTTAGCCGATTCCATGATCGATGACCTTGAGGCTAGCCTCAACGAGAACTTTCTACAGTACTGCGATCCTATTAACCCATTGCATACAATACTACAGATCACAGCGAGGGCTGTCGTCAATGTTCTACGGCTGAGAAAACTCCATGAAGCTCGTATGAGATCTCAGGATAGTGATGATCAATGCCATATTGAGCACTTCAATGCTTGTATGCAAGGAATGCGGTACATCGTCATCTCACATTCAAATCCTCAGCTAAAGCCATTTATCTGGCTCGTCGAAAGCTCATTTCTCTGGTACGCTTGTAAGTAATGGAGTCCAAGTACTGACTAACGTTCTGTTTGGCTAACATGTGAGCAGTTATTGGAATCTTGGTCGACATGTCGAACTTGACAGATGTCAACCTCATTAAATCAGCTTGGACTCTGCTCTCGCAGCTTTACGCCGTTGCAGATCATTTATCTGACCTTGAAGACGACAGAAGGAAATCTCACGCTGCAAGATCAGTGGTTGCAACATGGTACGAGTGCCGGCAGAAACCAGGTCTGGCTGAGATGGAGAAGCCAGGCTTTGTAACCAAGCTGGAGAAGGACTTAGCTGAGTCAGAAAGTCATGCAAGTGTAGAAAAAGAAAGCCAAATAAGGGTGTCGCAGGAGGTTTGGCAGACTCGGCCTATAGAGACCGAGCTGCAGCCTTTTGGGTTCGAGTTTGCAGATATTGATTGGGCGTTTTGGGACAGCATTAGTTAGACCATGTCTTACTGCTTGTCCGTACCGCTTACGACATCTAGATCCTGAACCTCAAGGTGTACTTAGAGCAAAAAGAAACATTGAGTGACCTCCCAGAGGCTTCATTAGCAAAAGAAAAGGGTCTGGCCGGGGATTGAACCCGGGACCTCTCGCAAGCTAAGCTGTAGGGTTTTCCCTAAGCGAGAATCATACCACTAGACCACCAGACCGATCCTTGATCACGTGATATCTAGATCAACACATCAGGTCACAAGCCATAGCTTACAAGACAAGAATAAACATTCTTATTCATGCACAATACAGTGTCTCAATACCCTTTCCAATTCGCCCCCTAATTGACTTAAGCCACAACAAAATAAACACCTATGATCCTGAATCACTACTCGAATCTCGCCTGGGTGTCTCCTTTGGAGATGACAAAAGAGAAACCAAGGGACCAGTGAACGGCTCGCGCATACGGGTACAGAAACCGTATGTCTGAAGTTTTCGTCATCTTGGTTAACCAGAAAAACTAAGTACCGCAAAGACTCAGTAAAATGAAACGGGGTTGTGGATACCCTTTTTACTAAATATAGTGACAGGTCTGATATCTCTTGAGGCGGATTAGTCAAGACATACGGTTTTGGCTCCATAGCCCTATTCCATTTTACTGAGTTTTCTTTACGGTAATTCTATTGTCGAACTGCCCGCGAAAAATAAGCCTGCGAATTATGGACCTACAGGCAACGGAGCGAAAGCGTGGGGTGAGTCGGCCGAGTTTTGTCTTGGTACCTGGCGCGATCGCTCTTGGGCTCCCTGAAGTTTTCGACTTTGGGCTCTGTGAAGTTCCTTTCTTGCTTCCACTTGTCTTCGATGCTCGGCTCGCTGAAGCTGTTTTTCTTGGTACCTTTACGTCAGGAGCCAGTAGGTAGGCCATGAAACACATCGTACAACTGAACATGGTTAGCGTTGTGGGGATAAAGGATGGTATCGGGTCTTGTACCGCGTCGCTTCTCTTGCCGGTTCGCACCGGTAGAGGTGTGTGTCCTGACACAGGTCGTGAGCTTTCCAGCTGAGATGTACAACTATGGGCGATGTATTAGCTTGTAGGTTTATAATTAGAGAGTCAATGGGAATATTGCCCATATGCGTAAAGAAGTCATTTACCTTTGATCTGAGTGTTGGAGTTTCCTTTAGCCCGTTATAACAGATAACCTTGTACGCAAAGCAGTTGCTGTCCGACAGAGTATAATGTATGTGAGAGTGTTGGCGACGGCTTTGACTGGTTGATGAGAAGAACGTTGGTAAGGAAGGGACGAATCCAAGAGGGCGGGGTTTACATGCTTTTATGTTTAAACCTGTCACGTCTCTTCTGTGAAGACTGTGGAGTTGTACCTCGAAAGTATAACTCAATGCAGCTATATATGATATAATGACCATGATTGTTAAAAAGTGTCATTGCAGAGAGGCCGACTATCCACTTTACTAATGACGACTTGGAATCTTTAAGCTTTGATCTCGTGATTAAGCCACTGAGCCAAATTGGTTGCTCAAAAGACATGCTTTTCTCTGCTCCTGGGAAGCAAAGCTTGTTATAGCATATCAATGAATCATCACATGAATTTATCTCTGTAGGAACAGATTATTCCGGGAGAGAACAATTCAGCGCGCCATGAGATGCTCAGCGGGGTGCTCTCCCAGCTGCTATAAGCAAAGACTGTAGTTTCATTTTTGAACTGTTCACTTCGCGATAGATAGCTCAGACACCATGCAGTTTATACCTAAGAGGATCAGAGTTTGCCAACGACTTTTCGCTTCAATTGAGTTTGTTCAAACACGTATTTCTTCGTCTCCTCTGCCGCTGGCCCATAGATATACCGCATCCACTTTCGTCTCACTTACTTCGCAAAATTTCTCTAAAAGTCTCCTCTTTACATGGAGGCTCGGGGACATATCCACGGAAAGAATTTGGCTTATGCCTTGAGTATCCAATCGTGTTTGTTGTCAATGCTTCTGGCTTACGGTTCTACAGCCAATCAGACCAACAGAATCATCAACTCCATCAGCGCAGTGGAACTATTCACCCTGTAAATTTGTAATCGCCAGGTGTAACTAGCAGCCGGTGTTGGTGAAATCCAGGTATACATATAATTGCCCTAGGCTGAGCTTTGCAATAGATTATCTAAACACTCCTGGAATCTCGACCCGCCCCTTCTCATTCTTTTCTCCGATCAGCTGAGAACTATATCTAAAGAAGCACCAAATTGGCCAGTCGACGGCGGCCATCGCGCCTGGCTTTCGACATTTGCAGCATGGTGTGCTATGTTCATCACCTTCGGTTGGATCAATTCCCTCAAACCTTTAGAAGGCAACATTTATATAGCCTCAATAAAGATAAGTCTCCCAATTTAAACATAATAATAAGCTTTTATGATGACTCAATCAGCAACCTTATATCTTTGAGTCATTGAAGTAAGAGGGGCGAGGCTTCGGAATGCTGGAGGAAAGGGACTTGGTTTAGTTCGCTGACGTTCACATTTGGTAGATACTCACGTCCTTGCATCAATTGTTTAACCCTCTATGGAAGTGTAATTGAGCATCGATTAGTCAATTCTCTTTCAATTAAATACAGAAATCTGTGATGTCTTGCCAGGAAGCAACCTTTTTGGGGTGCAGACCTTGACGCCTTCCTCTTCCATACTCTTTGATCCTTAGGGCTCTTCACTTGCTTAAAGATTCCATCTCGACACTTCCCAAGCTCTCAGCACAGACACCTCTCCAATGCCGAATCCCGAGATAAAGAAAGATCAGAAGCGTGATGTACTCCGCAAACAAACACATTAAGGCAAACGCCACTGCCGACCCAATAAGTGAGTTCCAGATGGTCGAAACGTTGTCAACAGTGAATGCACATAGAAGCCCATAAGCTGTTCGAAGGACAAGTGTCGGAATGCTTGCAAGGGTGAGCTGTATGAACTACTTTCTATCAGTATACAACCCCCCAATAAAAATAAGTGACCATACAATATGTCTCTCCGGAGCAATGCGGTGCCTCTGTGTGTAGAGATGAAGTAACTCAACAGTCATCAAAACAAGAACAACAGCAAGAGTGACATAGCCAGCTTGCGTCAAGTGTCTTGAAATGTGTATGTTAGAACCACTAAAAGCCCCAGCAACACAAAGAAGGGCTATAGCGGCGATGAATGCAAAGCGAATGATCTTCAACAGGAAGAAAGCTCGCTTGTTCTCATCAAGACTTGATTTCATACTTCATGGTTAGTATATCGCTGGCTGTAGGGAGCCTTCATCTTACATCAAGCGGATGAACCCGACCATGGAGATCATCAATGGAATGAGGCCGACATTGAGCAGCACGGTAGTCGCGATGATCAGTCCAAGGCTGGCAGGGTCGGATTGACGGAGAATGGTTAAAATTCCACCAGCGAGACGAGCTAAAAGCACCAGCTCGTTAGCATTATGTTTGCTCCAGACGGTAACATGAGTCGCTTACCAAGGGAGAATGTAACAAGAGGGTATGAAGCAAGACGAAGTCCATGCTTCCAATTTTTGATAAGAACGAAGACCGCAACAGGTAGGACAAGCGCATAAAAAACGACTTGCGCAATACCAACAGAGGTATGTGGACTCAGCATATTTGCAAGATATCGTCGACTGAAAATGCAGTGCAGTATGGAAAATTCTAAGGGTCGAGAAGTCTTACTTTATAGTCATTTGCACAGGGGCTCTGAGGCATACGGCATTTTCGCATAGCCATCGAGACTCGCGGGATGATACTCAAAGAGTGATAGCGCCATCTCAGCCGGAGATCGGCATCTCGTGGAAACTCAGCCGCATCGTGGGCCCCATTTCTCGCGCAATGATGCCAGAAATGGCTTAGCCTTGGCGTGAATCACAACAACTGACCGCAGATCATTGGTTAGACTTGGCCTTCTAGGTTGATCCACTACAGAGGACTCCGTTATGGTGATCACTCAAAGGGCAAAACTCAGATAACGCAAATCTTGGAATCTCGCAATGCCACAACTCGAGGGGTTTTGATACTGATTTCAGCTACAAAGAAAATTGGCCGAGAATGGTAGGCGTGGCAGGGCGATCTAAAGCATGTCACACGTGCAGGCAGCGGAGAATTCGGGTAAGTTGATCCACCATTAGAGTCTGGGCTCTGCGATCGACGGCCCCGAAGCTGACTGGATGATCTTGTCATATACCAGTGTGGCGCTGAAAAGCCGAGTTGTAATAACTGCCTCAAGTCTGGTCGTCCATGCGCCGGCTATCAGAAAACGCAAGTCTTCGTCCATTCACATTACACAAAGACGACAATTGTTGAAACGATAACTCCGGATGCAACTTTATCTCTGTCGCCGGTAATTAAACATTACTTACACACGAGTCGACACGTTTCGATGCCCATGTCTATATCAGCACGCAATATGAACAGAGAACAATTCTTGGCAAGCTTCATTGACCGCCAGCTTCCATCATGTATCCTCACATCAGGTCACCTCAACGATCATCGGAAATGGCTTCTTCGCCTACCCGACATACCATCACTAACCCCAGCTATGGAGTACGCTATCCTGGCACTCAGTACCGCAGCCTTGGAAAAAGATGGCGGTTTTGGTAACAGACAAGGTCAGAGTCTGAAGCTATACACCAGAGGACTGTATGAGCTACAGCGAGCAATTGACGATCCCAAAGTGAGATTGGATGATCAGACATTGGCTGCGTGTGTCTTGCTAGGCATGTTTGAGTTCTCAGAGTGTCCAGGGAGGACTGTTAGTGGATATATGAGACACTATCAAGGAGCTATGGCACTCTTGCAGCTTCGTGGACCCGGGCAGCATATTGGTGGACTGGCGCATGACGTCTTCCAAGTACTGAGAATACATACAGTAAGCTCACTCATGTCCCTGGTATCCAGTTTCTGACTTCATGTAGGCATTTCAAGGTCTGGGCCAGGGCTACGCAATCCAATTAGCCAAGTCAGCATGGATGGAAGGACCATGGATCTCGAAGTCCAAGACTATGCATGATCTACTTCTCGATATCTTTCTTCAAGTTCCTGAACTTCTATCCAACGTCAGAGCGGCTATACTTTCACAGGCTTGCCAATACTCACTTGATAGTGGCCTCAAAACATTGTTGGCATTACTAGCACTCGATGGAGACCTCAATCGATGGCTTGACTCATACAAACACGCCTACCCGACGCTTTACTGGCCACAACTATCAGTCTCTAGTAGCTCTACAGACAGCAATGAGCTCGGAAGACTATTCCCTGTATCTTTCCAGTTTCCGTCCTATTGCGTGGCGGAGACTATGATACTCTACTGGGCGGTGCAGATCATGATACACGCCAGCATCTGTTCCCTATCATCGAGACTACCATCAGCGGAGACGGAAGAAGAGATGATATGCGGCGAGGGCTATGACAAGTCAAACAAGGCTAAAGGTTACATGTCTTTCAGCGACATTCAACATGAGATTCAGACTTCAGACTTCAAGACGTGGCCGGAGGCGTCAGCTCGCTTTATCTGTCAGTCCGTGGAATATTTCTTCCAACCAGAATTCAGTGGCATTGGGCCCGGAGTTGTTCTATCACCATTACTAGTAGTCAAAGCGTGCCTGTCCAACTCAGCACGGAATTTCTCTCGAGAGATTGCTTGGATCGATGAGACAATTGGGCGCCTTCAGGATAACGGCGCTGGATTAGCGGCTTGTGTTTAGCTAATGATGTAATCTGAGAAACTGTTCTACAATCCCGTTCTCAAGAATCGCTCTCATCCTCCTCCTCCTGATCCTCTGGATCCCATTGACCCATATGGTATAACAGCGCAATGTTCTCCCTAAGAGGCATCTCACCATAGAAGTGAGCTTCAAGACCATAGTTTATATCCTCCCAGTATTCATGCTCCATATCGCGCTCATGCCTTTTCGTAGCGATGCTGGTATCTTTGCAAATAACGCCGCTATAAGAAACACTGCCCTCCAGGTGGAGGTCATCAAACTCAACCCTAAGGCCCTTGGGACTTTCACCTGATACGTTGGGATGTTCACGTATCGCACCAAAGACAAAACGCCAGTCGACGTCGGCTGGTCCTCGACACGTTTTGCCAGACACCTCGAGGTGCCGCAGACTCTTTAAATGAAGTAGCCAGTGTCCAAGGGCTCGGGGGAAAATGTTGCCTTTTTGCGTCAAGTGTGTAAGCTCCGGAAAGTCATGAGTTGGCTGTCGAATTGGCCAGCAGAGAACACCCCTCCCGACATGATCAATGCCATAGCCGAAATGCTGTATGCTAGAATGACACTTATCCAGTAAATCGTGACAGAAGTCGCCAGCCTTTATTTTCATCTTCTCGGCATGCCCGTCCGACATAGCCCAAAGATGTCGCTCAACAAGCCCGTGCTCACCCGAAGGGATTTCGGGAGAGATATGAAGCTCCTTTAGCTTGCTGAAGTTCAGTTCTTCCCAGCCGGTGATATCCTTGCACTCGACATCACCGGTCATGAATAGTTGGATGTTGAGATGAGGGATAGCAACACCCGACGCTGCTAAGCATGTGATAACCATGGCGATCAGCTTATCACCAGCGACAGCTGTACCGTGTTTACAGTGATACTCGACAGTAGGCTCGGACGTCTCATCGCGGGGCCCAAAGCTTTCCCATCTTTCTACTTCATGGTCGTGTCGGGGAAGCTGCCAGGTAATACCGACGTCCTCGCTGGGTGCGTCGAGGTACTTGACCTGGCGTATGTCTTTGCAATCATAGCTTAGTAGCTTAACCTTTTCAAGGCGGTCTCCCAATGTCTTGAGGACTCCCGTCCACGCTTGCTTAAGCTCACTCTCTGGATCTTCAAGCAATACCTGGGTATCTCTAGCATCGCGCATGTATGCCTCATACGCAGCCTGTAGTGCTTCAGGCCAAAAGAGGACAGATGATTCTTGGGAACTGCAAAGAATCTCCTTATACGCTTTGTAGGGAAGCACCCAGCTGGGTGGTGTCGTGAATGTAACGGAGTGCGCATGACGAGCGACGCGCGAGAAGTCGCCGCGCTGAATGCTTGTTAGACCATCACGAGTAGGCTCTAGACAAATGTTGTTGAATAGTATGTTATTCAAGTCGTCGCAATCTGCGAATGTTCGGTGCGCCAACCTCAGAGATTTGAGGTTCTGATGTGTCTCTTTCTCTACTTTAATGTCTCTGCATAAAGCAGTCAGTAAGACGCGGAGATGTAATGCATTCGGCGTACGTACGGGTACTCGATGCTAAAGGGAACGTCGACAAAACGCAGTTCTTTCACGATCTCCACGAGAATTTCTGCGGGAAGACGGAGCAGGTTGCTCTCATTCTGTTGCAATTGAGACGCCATTGTTATCTTCGATTGAGGTGAAATGACTGGGAATTTCGACGGAAAAGGCACAGGACGGTCTGTCATATAAAAAGAGACGCAGAACCAACACTAGAAAAGTTGAACACAGACAAATACGGAAATTGGACCCTCCTCATAGTAGCGCTAATTGGGCGTTTTGGTGGGCATGGCGCGATGCTGCCTACAAAAGCCCCGCTACAACTGAAAGACCCATTCACACGAGTCAAACCAACCAGTCTCGGAGACTACCGCAAATGGAAGTGATGAAAAGCAGAACAGTTCTTGGAAAAAAGGGTCATCAAACTTGAAAGATTGTATTTCCATTCAGGACATCAGTTAATTTCTGTGCTGTTTATGTATCTATTTGTTCTTCCGTATCTTCACCACCCTCATCCCATTCTCCACTATCACTCCCTTCCTCATCTTCTGAATCAGTTTCCACCATATCAACATCCCAATCATCAAGCAAGTACCGTAACCCATGGTTATCCTTGAATCTCATCTCGTTGTAGAAATACTTCTCCAAGGAGTAGTTCTCATCCATCAGACCCTCAGGGTCTGTGCTATGAGTATGTCTCTCCATAGCAATATTGCTATTATGGCAAATCACCCCTCTATATAAAATTATGGTCCAAA